>DWTW01000657.1:0-15150 GCA_018246275.1 Papilio slateri | reverse complement strand
GTGTTTAATGTCGAATTTATTTGCCTTTTTAGTAGTTATCAAACCGTGTATGTTCTATCCTGACAGGTACTGTGAAGACTGGCCGGTAACAGGAGTAACGAAGCAATTAAACACTTGCCGCAACCGACATGCTCATTATAATCTGACTAATGACCGCGGTGCAGCGCGCATGCTAAAACCAACAAAGTCAGCCGCGGGTCGTTTGCGTTGTGCATGCGCGTGCGCCTGGTTGGACGCGGAGGTGCGACACCGCGTTAATTAAACATTATCACGGCTGTCGGCGCGCGCGCAATGGCTGCGCGATCGCTCATCGGCGCTAGTTAACTAGCAGTTACCAAATATTTGTTTAGAACAGACAAAGGAGCCGCGCGTTAGCGGCAGGCAACCGCCGGCAATCTGATTGCGACGTCGACCGACGATGCTTCTTTAGATCTTTTTGTAATTATATGTAACTAAACAATACCTGCGACTTTGTTTGCGTGTAGTTTAAGGACTAAGATTATTATCTTTACCATTTTTCACCAGCATACCACTGCAGCGCACCTAAAGATGTTTTCATCGTTGTAACTTATAAACCTTTTTGTTATATAATTTGTCTATTTTACACAATATCTTTATGAATATTAAAGTTACATTAAAATACATTCAGTAGTTTATGCTTGAAACATGATGCATTAATTTTCAGAAACTTTCACGTTTATTGTATATATTAGAAGATTAACAATATAAAATACTTAAAACAAGTTACATGAAATGTCATATTTTTTAAACGAATTGCGATGGACAGAGAACGGAATCGAGGTACGCTTCTCAGCAAACTTATTATATCAAATAGTGACCAAAGTTGACTGTTCAAAAGTTTCGAGCTGTTTGAATAATTTCATAAGTTTTCCTTTTTTGAAATAAATATGTTCTAATAATATTTAATTGTTTTGTGATGCTTTACATATATGCCTGCTATCATCGTAGATACATGCCCGTTGGTGGGATCGAGCTTGACTTGCAAATGGCGGCCCAAATAAACAGATGTTTTATTGACAGCTATAATGGACCACACAGACACGGGATGTTTCAATAAATATTACTTTTTTTACTTTCCATTACATCAATTGCAATAATGCGTTGTAGATTTTTAAGTTCAATTATTAAAATAAATAATGGGTATTCGAAGCTTAGTAAATATTATATGTAGGTATGTTTTAAATTCATTTTTCATGATGATATGTTATGATCATATTTCATAGGTTGTTCATTATTCGAATTATGGGACATTTCATAGAGATTGACTCGCAAATGGTAGAGTAAGCGCACACACGAGATGATAGCATATATATTGATAGACTCAAGTTGATCCAGGCCCTATGTTAATTTAAATAAATATAAAAGGACTCACATACTTTTCATTTTTTTCTTTAATTTATTTCGCTCGAATTTGATTGAACTGTCTAGCTTCTTTTAGACCTAAGGTCTAATAAATAGATATTCCGAATTTATATTAACTTTCGTCGACATTAATCGAAGCCTTGCTTTCTTTAATCTCAACGTATAGCAGTACATATTTGATTCTTGAATTGAAATAAAACAAAAAAAAAATATATCCCGATATAGATGGTGTGCCTCTTAGCAGCATATGCGATGGCCTGATAGGGACTTAAATAAACGCACATAATATTTGGTTAGTGATGTGGCACAAGCGATTGTCTGCGTTGCACTCGACTAACTCGATGTTTGCATAACGAGTCATCGATTTTTATGTAAAAGATATGTAAAACTGCAGAACGCGTAGCGGGCGGGATGCTCGCTCGCTCGCGGATGCCACGGGACACGTCAATCATTGTTTTTATACTGTTCTTATTGTAAGTATATATATATGCAGTATTAACGAGAAAATTATACGAAACGAACCATATATATTGAAGAAAACTAAATTCTTTAACAAAATAGTTATAAATATTTATTAATTAAAGTAACATAGTAACATAAAACAAGAATCTCTGAAGTGCCTAAAATGTTATAGCATCTTATTTAGCTACAATGTTCACTTTTCATTTTTTCTTAACATATTAGTCGATATAAGAAAAAAAGTCGCACGAACCATTTTGTTTATTACTCTAACTGCAATCTTATTGAAGAGTGGATCATGCATTGCCGATATACACACAAACTGCGCCGGATTGTTAGTTTATCGCGTTACGGTGAAACTTATCTGTCTATTTTGTACTTTTACTGCTCTAAATGTTTACACCTCGCCAATTTATTTGCGTTTGCGCGATCTAAATATTGATATTCCATGGCATTTATTAAACAATAACCTTGTAGTTATGATGTTTTTATCGGAATTGTACTACATAATTGTATTATCAGTAATAAGTTCTCTAATTCTTACTTTCATATACAATACACACTCATTCTGTTTACATAAACGTGCCACGTTTGCTGCGATTGAACAAGGTGCGTACTTGTCATTCATTTTGCATAAATTAAGGACTTAAAATCAATTTTAAGCGCAATTTTATTCGCTTATATTACTATTACTAATATCGATTTATTCAGCAGAGCAAAGTATCGATTACGCAAGTAGGATACAAGCGTAATTTATCGTCGACAAGCAGGACCGTAATCAAAGAGACGAGTAAATTAAACCGGTCTATGATCCCCGGCCAACGGGATTGTTATTGCGTCGATATTGACGCCCTTATCAGTGTCAATCACGATGCCCATACGTTATTGCCCAATGTAAATAACTTTCCAACTGACTAGTAACGAGATAATATTTTTCGAGATGATTCGCTCTCCCCTCGTTTTAGTTATGACCAGCAATTTCGCTCGATGTAAAAGACATAAAAGCTCATTTATTATTAAAAACTGAAATGAAATCATATAAAAATTTCAAGTTTTACTATAAGTAACTTTTAGAAGTTTTACCATAATGTCTGGGCAATTATTCGTTCAAAAGGAGGTCGAGGAACAAATCTAGAGTAGAGGCAAAGAAATGATGTGATTACACTTTCACACACCAGAGAAGATGCAGATTAAAATGTGGATTGTATTTACACATAAGGAAGCCTACGGAACTTAGTACAATATTAACTTAATTGCGATGGTACTGAAACTCGCATCCAAGTAAAGCTGTTAACAAACTTTGCTCTCTCAAGTTAATTACAACAATTTAAGTTAAGGCAATGTTTGTGCAAAATTAATGGAAAATTCTCATCACCGTGGCGAAATAAAAGTAAAAGTTTAATAGGAAACTCGTCGCGAAGTAGGTTACGAGTTGCATTGGGAGTTTTTATTTGCCTTTAATGAATATTTGAATACATAAACTCCCACAAGTTTTACAAGAGAATAGATATAAAAATTCTTTATTTTTTGTCAATACAGCACAACACCGGAACAAACTTAAATTGCTATCAAGCCCTACTAGATTGATAGATAGTACATTGTTTCACTATTAAACATACGACTGGGAAACTTCATTTATAGTCAGTCTTATACAATTAATAATTTATTTCATATCATTATGAAAGAGGTAAGTAAAACTATAAGAATAGATTGTGTTGTGTAATAAAGATTTTAAGGTGTCATGTCCTTAATGCCCCTTATCAGTACACCGCAAACCCTATTGTTTCGTAAAATGAGATCAATCCTTTAATCTAGCGGACACGGTAAGATTAGTAGTACGACGGTCAATGAACTAGAGCGGACGCTTCCGCCAGTATAAAATATCCTGTGCCACATGACAGCATCTGGCAGTAACTGTCATCAAAATTCACCAGGAAGTCATGGACATGAAGTCTAATGCAATAACGGACATGTCTAACATAAAACTGGAGTATTTTTTTACGTAACCTGAGTAACACAAACATGCAAAATTAATCCGTTTCCAGAATAATATTATCCGCATTAATTATTTAATTAGATTATAGGGTCTTACGAATATTTCATGTACCTTGTTTGTAATGAGGATAGCTGTCGAGGGAAAAGAGAGACTGAAGACTTGTTTCAAGAAGGTTATCATAAAATTATTAGTCAAAAATTTTGATTGTAATCTGTATCTAATATTTATGGCGGGGTCACATGTCATAAAATATCAAGTTACCTCCTTCATCGATCGCCTTCTTCTAACAAAAAAAAAATCTCAAGAATCACTTGTACCTTATTTCAAAAAGTTGGTTCAAAAGGCACCAAGTTGAAACTTGATCCAACAGGGCAAACAAATAAGGTAGGTCTATCTCACCGGTCTCCTGGCGAGGCTCTGCCAGGTGAAGTGCAGCTCATTAATGGTGGCCGGCACGGGCACCACAAAATTCAGCGCGTACGAGTTGATCTGGCCGTCGCGGACGTAGAACAGTTCTGCTGTTAATCCTGAACAACAAAATATTATCAAATTAATACATGCCTCAGGCTCGGAATTATGTTCAAGAATCTAGGAGCTACATATGCAATCTCAATACTTTTGAAGAACAACAAAATCATCCATAATTAGGTTATGCTTTTTAATCTCTTATTAGGTTATGCTTTTTTAAAGTTAAGTTTAAGTAATGTAAATTTTCCTGGATCTAATAGGAGATTTTAGTTTTCCTATGTATTTTCCTATATAAATCGGAATGAAAATGAAAGGAAAGGATATGAAAAACGTACTTATTGTACTGATGGTAATAAAAGTAACACAGGTCTAAGGCCGTCAAACCACACATACACATCCCCGAAATTTCACGATCCGGCGTAAGTTGAAACCAGAGGCATTGATGCCTAACCAGCACACAAAAATCAATAGTCGTGTCAATAATACGACAACGGGAGCAAAAACCAGTGAGTTTTATGCGCACGCGCACAATGCGGCGGCGACATCAAAGCGCGCCGCACAAAGACGCCGGCAATACTACGCCGCCACCTGTCTACAAATCATGAGATCTGCTCTATAAAAAAATAGATATTGAACTCAAGTTTTGCTCTGGGAGGAGTGGAAAACAATGTTCCAATATAAATTATTCCGAGAATTAATATATGTACTTAATTATAAAACAGAAGGAAGGAACATGATAAATAGATTTTTTGAAGGATGTTATTAGTCTGTAGAGCTTTATACAGAAATTTAAAGCATTGTACCGGGAGACTTTTTGGTTTTGCTCAATTGCAAATTTTGATTGATTCATCAAATAGATCACTTAAAAAACTTGTGGCCTTATAATCATAATTGGGTGGACAGGGAATCACAACAAGTTCAGTTCTTTGAACTCATTATTAACAAGGGTATATTTAAAGACAACAGAAGACGTGCTTTTTATCGTCTTATAAAACAGTGTATTCGCGAAATGCATAGTTAATAACATTCTATCAAGTTAATAATAAAAAATATAATGCCAAAGTAAATGTCAAAGTACGTCGTTCGACGCCTTCGTGTCAAAGAAGTTTGAATATTTGCATTCAAGTATTTAAAAAAAAGGTATTATTCAAAAAAAAAGATCGAATGTACTCGCTCATAAATACACATTTATGAAAATGTTAAAGTTTATCTTTTAAGATGCACACCTTGAGCGCTATGATGTCATCGACTATAGCATTTTATTTAAACGATATTGTTTCAATGTGGAATTTAATAAAATTATAAAAAGTAAAGATAAAATAAAAGTAATTAAATTTCTTGTCTACAAACCCCAATAGGCCAGACAGAGATAGGTATATGGAATTAAATTAAAAATACTCATTACTCCCGATTTAATTAGCAAAGTACGAGGCCACCGCGTTGGTTGATCATTTATTTAACTAATTAATTTAATAGGTGTTTTTTTTTAATAAACAGGGCCATGATAATTATTTTTTCTTATTACATATTATACGTTTTAAAGTTTTAATGCGCTGGAATATGGACTCTTCAACTTTCTGTTTTGGTACAGAATTGAATAGGTGTAAATCAATTTGAATAATTTTATCTACCAGTATTCTTTTAAGAAATAGGGATATCATTGGAGTTCATAGTACTACATACGTACAATTATTACCAGGGAATAATATTTCGGGGCATACCAATACACAGTTGCTATGACACCCGCCTAACACGGCGATAGTAGACTAGAGAAGTATTTAAGAAACGCTAAGTCGGTACGTTATTAAAAGATTATTATTTCTTAGTATCTTTTTTAACCCACAAAAGATTTTTTTTCAGCACGATGACTAAAATATATCGATAAGTGAGACGGAACGACCGACGTACATCAATTTGTGGGAAGTCCGTATCGTCCCTCATATCGTAACGAGTACCAGATGACCCTCGTAATTTTAATATTAGAATAAAAACTTTTCCCAATGTTTTTGTTCTCAGATATAAGGTTAAATCATGTGTGAATGCGTGGGAGCGCTTTTGATCTTTAAAACTAGAGGATGGAACACATATAATGTATCAAAGATTTATAACTACAATTACAGATTTAATATAACGTATAGAAGTGAATTGAGGAAATAATAGGTCCTCGTGGAAAAAATAACCAGATTTTTTATACTCTGACGTGTCTTGTTTTTAGATTGTGGTTCTTCAGTTTCGATGGGTTTAATTCCCAGAGTCGAAAATAAATTTATATACAGATTTACAAAAGCCACAAATGGTTGATTCTGGCTCTGCCGTGTATCTATGGCAATAATAGGTATCACATTAGAAGATCGGAGAGCAAACGCTATCTCTGTCTAAACAGAACGTTTTAAGAAAACCGTGGTAATCATTACAATAACCAACTTTTTTATAGAAGAAGGTGGCGAACGAGTGAGCGTTTCATCTGGTATTAAGTGACCGCTACCCATAGGCGTCAGCAACAAGCAAACGAGTTACAGATGTTTAATGGAATGTGGAATGAATAGACGGGAAAAATGATATTGCCTAAACACCCTCTCCCCCGTCAAATCCTCTTCCTTTCCTTATTAGAAAAGAATTGTAAGGGAAAGAGAGAGAGGGAGAGAGAGAAAGAGGACTAGAATTGTGCCCCCGGCGTGTACTCATCGGACGGAACGCAAAATACTTCTATTTCGCGCCTGTCTTCTATGAGGTCTCGGTATTTCACCGGACGAGCCGGCCCATTCGTGCAACAGATTTCTTTGCTGCGGCTCTGCCACTGAACACTATATATGTTTAATTGATACATAGTTTCAATGGCATCAATGATGGCTAGTGTTTTTATTATAATTTGGTCTAGCCTTGATTACTTAATCGTTATTCTCGTCTTAATAAATCTTTAGATGCTGCAAATTAAAAAAAAATCTTTCAGTCTTACCTCCTGAGCTTCTCATTATGATATTAAAACCCGTATGAGAAGAACTGAGGCTAGGCTTTGTTTAAAATATCCATTACCGATTATATATACTTCAGTAATCCCCGATTCGTCATATCACAAGCCGAGCACTTGCTGCTCTGCTTCTGAGTAAAATATACCAACAATATCTAAACGCTCACTGCGGTAGATATCGTACGTAACATCGATAGGTATATGAGTTGACAACAAGCCTGTAATGTTGCTCGGGACGGTTTCTGTGAACCCGCAGAGGTTGGTATAAACATGTCTCGTTAAGGACCACTATCTTGTTACATCATTATTAGCCTCGTGGTAAGTCTCGTCCGTGTATGTGACACATGATACGAAATACTGCCGGTTAAATTAATTTATTAACTAATTTTAAGGAAATAATGATAATTGTGGTTTAAATTTACTCAAATACGCCTTAAAGATGAGTTGATAAAAGTATTTATCGTACGCATTACCACAAATTACTTTCTGCAAGAATGGAACGGCAGGACGTGCAAGAAACAAAAAGCATTTTGCTATTAGCGGTGCGAGATGTGTTTTTTAAATGAATTTGATTTATTGGTAAAAAAAACGAATGTTATAATACAATCAATATTTATAGAATGCAAGAATCAAGAAAAAAGTAAATTCAGAAATTTTCCATCCAATAATTCACGACAATTTAGCCAAATGACTGTAATTTCGCAGAATTTTAGGCTATTAGTGATTTGACATATCCAAAATGAATTTTAATTTGTAAAACGCTGTTTAAAACAAACATCAATCGTAGACGCTCTTATTTAAAGTATCCTTTTAAACGTAAGCCAATAATATTTTTTTTCGGAATAATTAATTTCGGAACCGGTTGTAGAGCAATATGTCACAAAGGCTTTCAAATATTTCTCTACGCGCATTCGGACCGCGGCGTTTCGGTCGCTATTAAAGGCCATTAACTGCCCTTGTCTAAACAAGTTTGTGAATTTTCGGCGTAAAGCGCTCATGCAAATGAACGAGAGGTCGTTGGCTAAGATTAAAATGATAATTTGAACCGCTTAACGGTTGTTTGTCGAACAAGACCACCACAACGCAAACAATAACCACGCACGCACACCTAACAGGTGTTGTGATGTTACACAACTGAAATGCATAACGATTTCACGTGCAGCTCACACCAAAAATTCAAGAAGCGAGACCTAATAAAACTAGATTATAAATATATAATTGTTTGAACATATTTTACATTTTAATATTACACGTTGAAAATTTTATTTTATTGTTGACATGGTTGACAAGGCCTTCATGAAAATATACTGTCATAGTCCTCGAATGTAATAACATAACTATTTCCTATGTCCCGGTATTAAATAAGTGTACAAATTGTTTGCCTGTGTTTATTTGTGTGTAAATTGGTATAACATATAGTGGGACTCGATATCCCGACTGCCTTGAGTCAAGCCGAGGATAGGGCAACGTCGAAGCAGCTCGTTGACAACTCAGTGAAGACAGTTCAAGAAAAATACAACCTTTAGTAGGAAAGCGTACGAAGAAGAACAATCTATAGGTCGATCGATAGGCTTCGATTCCAATCAGCTTGTACCGATTTACTTCTTTATGTTTGGATTCTTACATTTAAATAGTTCACTCGTCGGTTCGGTTCATTTTTCTTCACTTATCGGTTGTTGTTAGTGAAATTTTAGCCTACAAATGTATGTAATGGACTACTCTGTTTGAAATCTTTGGTTTTAATAATCGATACTCAATTTAGGAAGTAAGCAAAGTTACGTTATACGGATTTAAATAATTCCGATCACATTGTTACTCAATACCTGTGTATTCCCGACTTCCTGAGTCCAAAAGAACGTGGTTTCTAACTGAGCACATTATAAAAATAAAATTAACATTTTAATAGAAGTAGTCATCGTTTGATATTAAAAATGTAAGCCAAAAAGGTTACTAGAAACTTAATTGTAATTTTTAAAAACTAATAAACCGAAAACATACGATGAAGATTACCTCACATTCTCCACATTCTATCACAGACTATAAAAGCGAACATTTTCATATTTATATTCTATTTGCATAAAACTTTCGTTGATAAATAAATTGAAAAGTGGCACAAACCATCGCGGTTAGTTACCAAACTAAATACGGCGGAATAATTAAAGTTCGTTAATAAATTGTTTCCACGAAATCGGAATTTGAAACGGATTAAGATTTTAATGGCCACCTACAAAGGCGGGACACGGCCGGCACGAGAGTCATCTGTGATTTTGATGAGGCAATAAACGTGTTGCGTAGGACCGTTGCTTTTGTTGCATTCCCACTAGTGCTGTGAAACGAACAACTTGCCAAGTAAACATTTTAAATCTCAGCTGTCTATAAAATTTATAAGGGCTGATTTATAAAAAAAAAGGTTATTTCTAACAGGAATTAGTGTTGGAAAATATCGCATCCTTTATGCATGCATGGGTGTGAAAGCCTTTATGCAATTCTAATATTCTATCTGAGTATAAATACTGACACTCGACAAACAGAATTATTTTTACAATCTTTCTTTTTAAAACAAACTCACATGCACCAGGGGATAAAATTTGACCAATTTTAAAACCATGGTTGTGATTCATGTCAGACGAAGGCTGAACAATTTATTACAGATAAAATAAATAAAAATGATACGGTATACATTTTTAAAAAAGAGAAAAAATAGTTGCAACAAATAAGACATATGTCGATATATAGAAAAAAGTCCGCAGAACCTCAACCCTAATTCCCACAGCGTCGTAAGTGGCCGTGGCGCGGCTACCGTGCGCGGCTCGTTTGAAGCGGCGGCAAAATCCAAATGAACCACTTGATACGACAAATAACTAGAGATAACCTGTGCCGCCTCTGACGGCGCCCACTTTTTGCTTCTCGTTTAACTAATGCCGGAGGCTGTATGCCGCTGTTTTGAATCCTTATCGCGGATTCCCTCAAAGATGACGCCGCTCGAAATTGTGCCGCCGGCACTAATGAGAAACTACGCCTGCCCTCTTTCGCAATTCGAAAGAAAAATGGATATGTTAAGGTGGTTCAACTTCCCTTATACTACAAGACACGTAAAAGTTTCATTATAGTACAGTATAGTTATATTCAAAGACATGATTACCGCAGACCTATCTTATCGTCCGTTCCCTACTAGAGTGAGCACAATCAGAATTAAATACAAAAACATATTTATAAAGAGTTTACTAACTACAATTCCGCTGTATGATTTATATAATTATATTATGTTCCCCAATTTTAAAACTTAGTAGAAATATCCAGAGAGATTACAAGACAATTTATCCACAATGTCTTTAGGAACGGAATGTAAATTGTTATTAAAAAAAATTTAATAGTAATTTACGCTGGAGAAAATTTAAAGATTTCACTGCCCAATAAACATTATAAGAAAATTTGTGAAAGTAATTATGCATTACTCTGCATAATTACTTCGTTCAATTATTGTGTAGCGTCAGTGCAGAAAGACAGAGAAATGAAAAAATATCAACGGTAGTATAAGCATGAACACATTTTTTCTTTGAATGAACAACTCAAACTTTTCGACAAAAAATGTATCTAAGTGTGTCTCGCGGCTTGCATACGCCTATTATCACTGTTTGCTATTGCCCGCTAAAAATTTCTTACAGCTGTTTCTGTATGAACTTTCTTATTGAGAAACAATGAATCTTTGTTGATTGATTTAATTATATACTATGAATGCTAACGGTACCAGAGCTATTGTATTTTTCCAACTGAAGAGTTATGAAATATAAATATTTTGAATGTAAGGGGGTCACTATAAACTAAACTCAACCAGTAGCAATAAATAGGTAACTCAAACAAGAAAATTTTTAACTTGACTAATGATTTATTAAAATATTTTCGGAGTTTCAAAGCTACCATGTGTTTCATACATCCCGCACCAGTAAAATGTTTTTTCGGCTCACGGTTATTGCTTTCTCTTTCTGTCCTATAATACGAATAAACGATATGCTTATACGTTTATCTAAATTCAGAATGGTTGAATGTAGTTCTTTATGACCACACAAAACGCCCACGCAATACCAATAATTCTATTCGCTTTGTTAAATTGAATAAAGCGCGAAAAATCACGCGCTTCCCACCGTCGAGGTATTCGCACCTACGAATAATGCTTTCATTACATTCGTGCAAAAAACCATTTGTAAGGAACAAATGCATACAATGGAGGCTGATATTTCGTATAGAAAACTCCCCTCCGACTGAGAAATGGAAGGATTTTAGGGCATAACAGGGGTATTATTGTGGAATTATGCGGACGAGGCGCGCACGAAAATAAAACAGAGTGCAGAGGTGACGGAGTAAATGAAGGTGTGCGGAGTTATGCACTCGAGGCCGTCGAGGGTTCGCTGGGGGAACAAAAAAAAATCCAAGACATTTATTATTTAACGCCTACACGCCTGCATTATGCGTTGTTACCCGACCCGATAGTCGGGGTGGGAACTATGACCGAGCGAGCGCACCGGCGCGCACGGAAACCGCTAAATAAATAAATATTTAACATTTTACAACTACCACATCCCATCAGCGCGCGTGATAATGGTAATCATAAAATGTATACAACGTGCTCAGAATAGCAGTGGACGTCTCGTAAAAATCTTCGGGAATACATTAAAATACGTATTTAGGTACATCGTGTTGCAATGGCGACAGCTTTATTGGCCGATACAGGAAAACGGCTTTAATGTATAAGGCAGATCGAACACCGACTATTATTATTGTCTTAATACTCGTACAAAACATTGTAGTTAAAAAACTTGTTTCAAAACTCCATATACAAGCATAAAAGAACGTAAGAATTGATCAGGCTGCATATGGGCCGGAACTTTAAAATATACTGTAAAATAGGATTTTAACACACACATGTGGTTATAAAAATATCGTTGACCCAATCACAAACCTCAGACCACTTCAAATCTCAGATCGATCACGTTATTGCGGTTAGTCTTATGTAAAAAAAACTAGTAACCTATTTAGTGTTACCAGATATCGAGCAGATTTTTGACATACCTAAGAATAGTGATCCAGTGAAACCAATTGTTGCCAGCCAGCAACCATAGAGATGTGTCTGGATCGTGCCAAATGGATTTTTGGAAATTTGTGTCCTCTGTGGTTACGGGTGTTAGTGCTTTTTATGGTCTCATGTGCTTCAATTCGAGCTAGTTAAACCGATAGCAATTTCTATTTAGCTTCTATTGCTGCATCTTGTAAACACGAGGCCGTGAAGACGTCTAACTAAAACAGAGTAGTTAATAACATTTAAATATCTTGTTCCTAAGCTTCGTATTGCAAGTTTGCAAGGCGCCGTAACATTTCCTTAGGGCGTTCGGGTTTACATAACGCAGGCACTGAGCTGTGATTTACGTAAATAATGCGCTGCGATTGTGCGACACGAGGGCAGTCCAAACTCGTCCGTCTGTATACATCACCGCCGTTTACTCGACGCGAAATATTTACTCATAGATAAAACATCAAAGCAAAGTTAATATTCAACACATAAGCTAAATTTTATAGTAAACAACCTTCAAATAGAAATTACACAAAAACTACTAGTATCGAAATTGAAAAACTTCAAAATATGTAAGTCAAAGTATGCAAAATTCATATGAATTTTGTATACTAACGTAGAAAGGACATTTTTTTATGAATGAAACATAGGCAAGAGTGCTTTACGTACTTTAATCTTCATTGAAGTAATAAAAATAAATTAATAACACGTTCAATACAAAAGTAATTAAACGTCCCATCTGCCACCGAATCTCTAAACCCTCGTTGATGTTGACAGTTTAGTAACAAGGTACCAAGTAACAAGGTTACCTGATAGCTAAGACAAAAAAAACGTGTTTTTCTATTACGCGGTCATTGGATAAATTAACACCCGAACGAATCCTACTCGTCCCTTCACAAAAAGACATCCATCAGTGGAGGGCCAGCCGACCCGAACTGTGGAAAATCAATATTGAGTGCTGGCACACTTACGATAAACTTACTTTAGTAACAGATTCTTTATTAATACTAGAATTAGTTTCTTGTGGATTTTATTCTGGTATTAAATAAAGTTAATAAATTTAAAAAACTCTATGATTTGTATAATATTTATACTAAGGTCACATGTTTTTGCAATTCATACCTTCCTTACACACGTCTTGATCTGAGTAATACAATTTGTATCACTCTGATGTATTTATATTACATGATTGGGTCCAGGGAGCTAGAGTTCTAAAACCAAATATTCCTAAGTATATTGTTGGGCTTGAATTTTGACGATCAACAAAATTTTAAAACCAACAACGAGACAATTAAATGTAGTAAAGGAAAAAATTTAAAACTGATCGACTTAAAGATTTAAAAAAAAAGTTGTTTTATATAGTATGTTTTCTTAGAATTTGAGCAATAAACGCGATTCATGATGATTCATGAAGACAACAATTTTAGATATATTATGAAAACCATTTGTAATACTGGATTTTTGGTTTTAGTGAAATATGTTTTATTTCAAGCTGGCTTTTGCGCTTTTTTGTAATATTCATGTCTAAAAATAAGACGCCGGTAAATTATTTAGCCAATGCGCGGCGAAGAGCTCACCTACTGTGGCGTGAGCGCTTATATTTACGACCTTGCATAAAATTATTAAAACGAGAAACGTTGGTAGACGTAGAAAAGTGATATAAAATCAAGTGGTAGTAAGGCGCGAATACGTTAAAAGCGCGTAGGGAACTAGATAAGAGGTTCTCCGAGAGCGCAATGCGTGCAATAATAAACGCCATAGCTCACCTCTACTGCCGTGTTCCGACTTCCCCTACTCCATTAATTAAATCACTACAATTACGGAGCTTCATTGAAAATACGGACAGATAAACACAAACTGTTATTAATTAATTCAGTTTTAATGTGTGCGGAGAAACAGGGGCCCAAACATGTATGTATTTACATATAATTATGGAGGAAAAGGAGCTTAGGAAATTATATATGGTGTCAAATGGTAAGCAATTATTGTTATTGTTCATACATTAAAAGATTTTAAAATATGTCAATATGAAAGTGCCAGTATAAAATGACCAGTATGAAGTTACAGATATTCACAAGAAACTTCATTAAGGCGATAAGGTTGTGTACATTTTACTTGTATAAAATTTTATTCTACTTTTAGGATTCTTAACCTCACATATAATTAAATGGACTTTTTGTCGACACAAATCTTAAGTTATGCAAACATATTCATTATCCGCCAAACACAAATATTATCATACCGTTTTACAGCTTCCCTCTTATTTATATAAACAATTCTTATGAACACGACAACTCAGTATGAATAATATTCCTACCTTTTGCGGGTCCCGTTACCTTATCAGTTAAACTTGTACTCGCATTATTGTCTTAAATGTTGCTGGCTTTAAAGATACTGTCACTTGTCACTTGTTTTGCATTTTTAAGTTAACAGTTGTTGCCATTTTTCATAACTATATTATTCCTAACGACTTAAATAAAACAAGTGCTCGTCGTTTCCCTTCTAATGAGGCTACGAACGAGGCTATGCATTGCTGGTATTTCAGGACGAGTACATGCTTCTCGGTCGCTCTAGTATTAACAACGTAACATAAGGCAGGATCGAGAAATAAATAATCTAAGACTACATGGAATAATCGTGTAGGAATGTCTGTGTTTCGCACAGTATAATTTATCCCTTTTCTTTCTATATCCTTTTTTTTTAATGTTGACAACATTTCAAGGAATTCTTGACCTCCAATATTAGTTTCGAGTTTAAAGAATAAAGATGGCCTTATAAATTTTTCAACTTAAATTTGACTATACTAAAAAC
>DWTW01000656.1:0-15156 GCA_018246275.1 Papilio slateri | reverse complement strand
CTCTCATGTTTAACTAGTTACAGACCTACCTTGACTGGCACCGACTCCGAAATAAAAATTAAGAATTTATTTTTATACTTAATTGTGTAAAATTACTCTTATTTCTAATTGCTTAAAATTATTTTTTAACTACGCGTGTATCATCGACGGGTGTAGTCATTTCGGTACAAAAACAAATAAAAAAGTTCATGTTCTTTAATTTTACACTTGTCATTATTTGATATAGTATATTTTCATTTGCTATTTGCATAAAAACTGAACAGCGTAGGTCCACATGCCGCTACCTATTTCTCGGATGAGTTGGCTTGCTTGCGTGTGTGCTGTGACATACATCTATATGATACGTCGATATCGATGTATCTATCTAATAGTACTTATGTATTCCTTCATTTGATCAGTCGCCGGTGATTAAAGTAACTTGAACGCGACGGTAATTGTATTTTTTATTGGAATGAATAGTTTCGACTGCAAAACTGCAATTAATCTATGCGGATAAGATATGAAAGATAATTTTCAGAAGACATAAGTAGATGAGTTGATAAGCACACTTCTTACAATAATGAATTGTTAACAATATGATTTCTTGTTAACAATTACTCATTGTGACTCATTGAATGGTATAGTTTTGTACTTCTGGGTTTTGTCAGGTGAGTGAAGACCCAAGTCACAATCTTCTTTTTCTTCTCCTCTGGCTGGTAAATCAACTGCAACTGTTTATAAGTAGAAGAAAACAACAACAAATTAATTTCTTTTTAAAAGAAGGGCACTTGAAAATCTATTAAATAAAAATTGAATGAATAAGGAATTATGTACTTTAATCAAGATATTTCGGTTTAAGATTTTTTTAAATATTTTATGTTAAGGTAATTAGAATTAATTTTAAAGAATCGATGTCATTTAACCACCTTAACTGTACTACAAAACATAGTGCAAAATTTTATTGAGAAAGTTGTTTAGTTGTGTACAAAAGTCATTTTATCTATGCGTCACTATTTGGGCTATCGAGAGGAAGCAACACCCTGGCATTCCAATGTGAACAAAATATTTTTTATTATTTTTTACTGATGAGTAGGCTTACCGTCTTAAAATCAATGACATTATCTGCCTACAATGTTACGGTACTACAAAGTACATACAAATTCACTGATATGATCACTAAAATTCAGTGTTCTCTTTGATAGATGTTGTAGGAAACCAATTGTAACTTCAAGCATTGCAAATATATAAATTTTGCAAACACCAACTTATGAAACACATCAAACTACGACCAAAACATATGTCAAGCCAACAAAACAATACTGCGATAAATTTTGTAAACGATGAAAATGCTTTTACTGCCAGCACAAGCAGTTCAAGACCCCATAAAGATCAACGGTGGTGCGAAGCTTGCGACAGATGCCGCGTCAGCAGAATAAAAATGAGAGGGTGGTGTAAACAAACCTCCTAAACTCACCCACCTAAGACTTTATATAATGAAAGGTGTCCTTTACAATATTGGTTAAAAATAGCATATTCAATATAAACAATATCGATAATGTCCAATTAACCGTTACAAAATGTATGTTTGTATACATTGATATAGCATTCCATTTTCCACGTGTCTCGAATTGGACATAAATGCAAACTCGGGTAATTAGCTTCTTAATTGACGTATTCACAATCAATAAATACATTAGTTTGGATATGGTTGCGATTATGAATATAAATTAAGGTGACCGCGCGTTGTCGTTACGAAGCTGTATGAAAGACCTAAGTTGAATGTAGTATGCGAAGTAGGGCTTGACTCGACCTATTAGGACGCCGCATGACACCTCCCGAATCGTCCATGTGTAATTGCGGCTGAAGTCCGTGCAGGCGCCCACAACATGTATATTTCTCACTTCTAGTTAAAGATAGAAAAATATTTAGTCCACTTTAGTTAACTGGACTAATTTTTTTGTAAGGTTTTGTGTGTTTTGTTTTAAAAGTACAGTTTCTTATATTATCACCCATCCTTTCTTATAGTTTAAATCAGAACAAGGTAGTGTAATGCAAGCTAAGAAAATTTATTACAATAATATCAAGTTCCGTTTAAAAATGATCACAGAAGGATTATGATTATTTATGGGGGATGATTAAGCCCCTCAGCTCCACCCCCCCCCCCTTCTTAATCCTCCAAAGTGATTAACCATTATGAGAGGACCTGATATGTTAATACATATATAGATTGATCCACTAAGTCAACATATCGGCTCATAGGTATACCACTGCTGGACGCTGTAGCTGAACGATGGATTATTTGTGGTACCCTACTGATGTCCCTTAAAATTATTGCGAGGTTTAAGACCGTCGCTGAACTTAATAAATACAGTAAATGAAATCAAAATATTCACACCATATAATTTATGAATGAATTATATGTCAGCACACACGATGTAAGCTCTGCCTTCTATAAACCGCTGGGCGTTTCCATTACTAATTGATTGCTCTTAATAAATTGAATCCGTTCGTATTAATTTTGAAGTATTAAGGGACTTATATACTGGTTTCTAAAAATTGCCAAAATCTAGGAATGAGGAAGCGAGACCACCACCACCACCGCTATTCGTAAACACTAACAACATCCAGGGCATTTGCAGATGAGTTGGTGACATTTAGTTCCGAGAAGGGTGGGCGTCAGGCAGGCGGCCGGCTGTAAAAACTGTACCAAAAACCTATTACACAGTATGGACTACGGTGTGCAGAGCCCACATATGTTGGAAAAGAGCAGGGAGATGATGGTGATAGATAAAACAAGGGAGTGAGTAAAAAAAGGACATATAGAAGACGTGAAACGGGACTCGATGTCTAGATAATTCGCACACAAGAAAGCAGCGATCGACCACACAGAAGAAAGCTTGTCGACCCAGGTCATTCGTACAACAGCTTTAGATCTTATAGTTCATGAGTGTAAGTGTCTATAATACACCTTCTTTGTCGTTGTCTTCTTTCACAACGATTACAAAACATGACAGTGAATACCCTGTCGTTAAACATCTTCTAAAACTTAAATACCAATTGATTTTGTTCAAGAAACCAAAAATCTAAAACTATTTGGACATCATCTGAACGTCATAACAATCTTTTGACATAATTAACTATTTCAAGAAAAAAATTACGACTAGCAACACTCCTCAGCTTCGATTGGGTCGATAGATAGACAAATTAAAAACATAAAATATAGCCTAGATTACTCACTCATAGAAGAGATTCCTATTGGTGAAAGAATTTTTAAAATTGATTTAGTAGTCTCTGAGTTTATCCAGTTTAACAAACAAACAATCAATAATCTTTTTTCTTTATAATATTGGTATAGATAAATCTGCAGTAATACTTCTGTAAAATATATAGAGATGTTAAAACTTTCTCTATGAACACGGTGTAAAGGAAGATATTTATAGAAGAGCTTTTCTTCGCTGTATTTACACGCTTTGAAACTATTTGTTCCCGTACCCTAAACTAATCTTTGAACATTGGCTGCAAAGTGTAAGCAAGAAATCTTTACACTATAAATCTGTTTTGTGAAAATAATGTAAAAATATTAAAATGTATATAAATGAAATTCTCATGATTTAAAATAATTTTTTTTGTTTCGAAGTTGGAAGAAATACGTTATGTGAACACAGTCGCCTTTTATCATTCAGAAAAAAGATAAGAATATTGCTGCAAGAATACGCCATGAGTAAAGACTTGCGAATATAAAATTACTTGCATCACACTAATGTTTAATGTTGCAATTACAACAATATCAAATACCTTTCAATCCAAGTCAGCAAGAGTATGTGATACCTTTCGGGAAAAGTCAAAAAGTTGATTAGTAATTACCTTAATTAATACCTTAAGTTTTGTTGATCGGACCCTAAAATAAGGTTGTTAGCGTATGTATGCGTAGCTACTGATAGAGATATATAAATGTACTTTACTCGTATATATTATTAAAAAAATTGTTGAATAAAGCACGCTGTTATATTTACACCAACGCCCACCCAGAGACTTCGTACTGGTATAAAAGCAAATAATACAACGCTTTTATCTGCCGTGATACTCTGCGTGTGCAAAAAACTTCCTCATGAATCACTACGCCTATTGGTCTTTGAATTTTGCGATAATTGAGTATACACTCATGATGTACTTAATTGTGTATGTAATACAGTTTTAATAAACTGTGTGTGCTTGTCACCAGCATCCCGTCTCACATTTAGCTAAAGCGACCGAACCGACCGCGACGAAGGAAGGATATTTTTTTTACGTAATCGATTTCCTTTTCAGTTGTGTAGCTTTTCCAAGAAAAATAAATTTCGCAAACAAGCAAAAATATGAGAAATATTTTTACCTAAAAATATAACGTGAAGGCACTAACATTGAGGAAGGCCATACAATAAACAGTTCGGGTCGCTTCCGCACATAAACTTGAAGTCACGCTCCGCAACGACTACGTTCAGACAACGTAGGTAGTGTACAAGTGTAACGCAAAAAAAACGCGATAATAATAGAGTAAGGTAGGCCTTACTGTATTATTATCGCTTTTTTGTACAACAGTAAAAGTAACTCTCCCTTTTATGCGGACAGTTTTCTTGCAGAAGGATTAGGCAAACGTACAAGCGGTTTATGTGATCTTAAGACTCTCTTAGTCACTAGAATCAGACGACAATTTTTTTTCTGACTGATTTATCACTGTTTGTTTTGAGAAGACACTTAGTACTAACCTTTTTAAGAGTAACTAGGTAGAGGGCTCCCTCGGGAGCCTCCGCTCGGGCTATTACATTTTTATTTATATTGTCCGATTAAGAGGTCGCTGAGCTTAGGTCACTTTAGTAGTCGCTCCTTGGAGTGGTACTTAATATGCGTTTAACATTCTGATTCGAAGTTGTCCGAGAAGGCTGGGCCTCGGTTCTATCGGTTGTTATTATCGTATTTCGACAACTGAGTTGCAGATGCATTGCCTTTATGTAAAGAAAAGGTATGAAGAGGAGATAGGTAGAGGTAGCAGTCTCTGTCCACTTTTTAACAAGATTATTAAATCCTAAATATAACTGCCACTGAGTTTATTTTTGTACAACATTCAAACAACATTTCAAAGCTTATTTGCCCTGCTATTGACGAAAATATACAAATAGCTTTAAAATTCATTAAATAATTATAAAAAGAACTTTACGTTTTTGTTCGTATTTACAATAGAAGACATTCTTATGAAAATACATTTATGTATGCTAATAAGGTCGTTCTTAGCAGCACATACTATATTATTCATAGCAGAGGAGCGATGAGCAGACGCTTTAAAAAGATGGTGATATTAATGATCAATTTTGATCAAGAATCATAAAAGGAAATGTGGCTTTGCAAAAAAAAACATCCTTGAGGAATAAAACTATATATGTTTAACATTGTTCCTAATGAACTCAACTGAGGATAGGTCCAGTTAACTTAAGCGATGACTAACTGGATTGTTACTTTTGTTCAAGGTTTAGTAAAACCTTTTAAATTTTGATAAGTGAATATATGTGGAGAAGAATTTTTATTAGTAACCCTTCGCATAGTTTGGGGTTGACCCTCGTCAACGGTCGTCCTAGGCGCGGATCGCGTTGGTTCGAAATTATGCACATTTTCCTTCTGGATTTTTAAGAGTAGGCATAATGAAAATAAATTTAATCTATGTATGTATAGCTACAAAAATATTGTTTATTTGTTTAAAGGCGCAAATCTCGTAAAGTTATTTACCGATCGTTTTTAAATTTTTTACTTACTTACTTTTATGTTTAATTACACCAATTATAATTTAAGAACGGCTGCACAGATTTTTGATCTTGGATTTGGTACATTTGTCTCCACAAGGAATCTCCAAAGCTCAAGACGGGCGGGGTCGGCGACGGACGGACGGGGGCCCCGAAGAGCAGAATAACTAATAAAAAGTTTGTAAAATTAAAGAAATATCAAGATAATGCGTTTTCTCATGCATTTTTCGTATGCGACGTTATCTGTGATGAAATGACAAAAACAATGTAAAAAGATTTTGCACCACACGCCAGCCTTATGTAGTAATTGCTTGCTCGTCTTGCCTTTGTATTATATATTCCCTCTGCATTTTCTACCACGGGGAGTGTTCCGAAAAATTGTTTGGAACAATTCCTGCCGCCGAATTCCGTCATCGGACAACATGACAGACCGCCAAATACCATCAATACCACCTCGATGGCTGGCATTCCTCAACGGTGCAGTTCACGCGGAATTTTCTGCCACGCACAACCGCGTTGTGGGACGGTCTGTCTTCGGCGGTATTTCCAAACCAGTACGACTTAGGTTCCTTCAAGAAGCGGGCATACCTCTTTATTAAAGGCCGGTAATGCATCCGTTGTTCCCGCTGCCCATTAGCCCCCTTCTCTCTATCACTATTATTTTTCAATATTATAGCAACATATTTACTTTTTTTTCATGCTTCTTTGAATTTTACCATGATTTGAAGAATGTCCACTGGTCTACTCTTATGGACCTAGTGGATTTTTATCGTTACCTTTATTCGAATTTATATGTTTCTTATTTTGCAAGTGTGTATGTGTATGTTCATATTCAATTAAAAGCAATATAGATACGACGATCTTTTACAATTCTTCAAACTCGTGAAATGCATAAAACTTATTTATTTAGTAATATAATACATAAAAAACAGTCCTCTGTTATCGGAAACGCAAAATATTTTTACGAAAAATTCATCAAACACTATAGAAGAAATAAATGTATACAAAAATCACTTTCGATACTCGATTGTTAGAGTAGAGAACTGCAAAGCTCTAAAAGCTCGTTCCATTTTAACGGAATATAGGTGCGGGGATCATCATCGCCCAGCCGGAAAATTGACATTGGCATACCCGTAACTCGGTTACCTGAAATACGAGAACTTAGATGTATCCTACATTGAATATTACTTTGAGCTTAAGTTACTATGTGGATTTTAGTATAAGTCGTTTGGAGCTTAAATGTAAATAACAGCAATAGTGAAAGTGCGTTACTTAATAGTCGAGTTACAATATGTATGTTTAGGATTCTACCACTAACCAGATTATGTATGAAAAATGTACCTTGTTTAACTTTCTGTTGGATGATAGGATCACGTTTTAAAAAACATTATCTTTCATTTACTTTAATTCAATTGAGGTAGAAAAAGCATTAATCGTTGTCAGTCACATCCACCTGTCTCATTTGTGACAATTTAGGAGTTAAGTCAAATCTAATTGACTACCAAATTAGACTCGAAAGGCTCGTTCCAATTCACCAGCATACGTCCAGTCTACGTGCAGCAGTGAAATTTAAATGCTGCAGACAATTAGATTTTTATATGTTCAAAAAAATAAAACTACCGAATTTTATCCCCAATCTAAAGGAAAATGTGCTATGAAAAGCTTATTAAATTAAATTGTGGTTGTCTAATATTTAGTATTAGATGTTTCCCGCGGCTTCGAACGCATTTGTGTCTTATTTTCTTCGCTTGAAATTTTTGTAACTTGATTTGGCGTATTTTTAGATGAGTGCCATAAAGTTGTTATCGGTCTCCATGGCAATGTATGACATGACCAGTAAGTAAGCTTGGTATTGTCATGTCACATAAAATCCCATATCGAAAATAGATTGTACAACTTAAAAAAATATTGTTATATTATATATATTATTATTTGTAAATATCTTATAGTTGTAACTACTCTAACTTTTTTAAAGCGAATACTTTTCTACATGCAAATATGTATATTTGCGACTATAACTTTAAAGTACTCAGAATATATACTTTTATCAGGCATATAAGTTTTTATAGCCCAGTAATAATGATAAGCTTTGTGATACTAAAGTATCAAGAGTATGTAGTTTTATCGATTCGTTCCCAGGAACCATTAGAAGTTATTGCTTTAAGAAAGATCTCACTTTGACGTAATTTTTGTAGTATATATTTTAATAAATTCAGGGTCAATCTGTTACGGATTCCTGTGAACAAAAAAAAACTTACTATATTTTGGGCCGTGGTAGTATAGATTAAACCCTATTATATTTGAGGCCTGATAAGCTTTGAAAGGGGATAGTGTTTGCTTCCTCTATCTTAATTAAATTAAAAACATAAAGCCTATGTACGCGTAAAAAAGTATTAAAAATGCTCCAATGTATCCATATGCATCTGAAAAGAGAATTTAGTCAGATTTCAACCCAAGCCCTTCTAATCTAGAAACGTATTAGCACTATAACTGTAAGAGTCTCGCTCTGAGGCTATAACAAACACACACTAAGTCTAAGCTGAGCAATCTAGCTCGAGCTCCGCCGAAAGTGCGAAGCCGTAAAACTAAATGAGAAATGTACCGACTCCTTTAGTTAACTCTTTGATTTATATTGCCAATTCCGTCTGTTGGTAGTTAATCTCGAATAAAATTCAGCCAAACAATTATTTACTTTCATTTTTGAATATTTCTTTCACATTAAATCAACAATTACATTTTGTTAATTATATAAACCTGGGAAATATGATCTTTTAGTTAATCGATGACCAAAGTAAGCAAACGCAAGTTGTGCAACTGGCCTTATAATCAATTTTAAATTCTTTCATTAATGATTTAGTTATCATTAATGAAATAATTTAAAATGATATGTTTCCATATTATGAAGGACACGTATAGAAAATAAACATTTCACGTAAAACTTTGCTGTTATAAAACGTACACTTTCTTACTTTTGCTTAATATAAGAAAAATACTATAGATCTGTCTGAGATAGGCTAAAAATAACTTGTACAGTGTCCCGCCAACGTCGAATAGAATTTAATTAGGCAAACAGCACAATGTTGCTAGAATATAAATCAGCTTCCATAAATAGGTTTGCTGAAATAGCCTTAAAGTCAGCATACAAAATGAACACGTAAGCTTGTGAATTACTTTCGTATGGTTAAGTAAAAAAAATCAGTAATGCTTTTAATACAGGGCTTAGTAGAGATTAATAATGATTGATAAATCTCGCACCGCCCATCTTAACTTACGTGTATAAGACAGCTTCGGAAACTCTAAAATTAATGATTCAGCATTTTTTTTACAGTTTCATTATGATAAAAACCTAAACCCAGATATTTATTAAAATTAAAGTTGGTATATTTTAAAGCTCATCGTAGACAAAAATCTGACCTGAATTAGTAACCTCTCTAAAGTAGCATCTCATAAATATTTGATTTTAAAAAAGGTTAGACTGTTAGGGTAACTAGCTAGGGTTTCATATAAAACTTCTATATATTCGATTTACGACCTCAAATCTGCTAGCACAGTCGTCACAATGGCTTCACAATTATCAACATTCGCGAATCTAATAATATTTTTTTATCCAGCATTATTCTTTTCCTGATTTTAACTATAACTATGTTGTGTGCTTTTTAGTCTTTACCATGACTCCCCCCTACACAAATTGGTCAAACCCCACATATCGCAATTTTGGATCCGCCACTGATGTTACAATACTATTCAAATCAATCGTGTCATAATAATTTGTCAGTTATGCGCTATTATCAGTAAGTACTTTGGCCAAAAGGGTTAAACGTTACGACAATGAAAATTACTTGAGCGGCGCGCAGCAAATACCAGGCAAATTAAATGTGAAGTTACGCATGATTACATGTGTTTCAACATCTTATCATAAGCGAAGTCGAGGACGCATGGTACTGATACTATTGACCTATTTTCAGCGGTAATTGCCATGTAAGCAAACACCCTTTTTTAACCCTGCGCCATGACTATAAATAATGAATCCTATAATTTAAAATATCTATTAATAAAATTTATTGCTTTAATTACAAAATTGTAAAGCATAGCGGGAAGCGGGTCAATGCCAATCTGTTCATTATCTACGTAGATTAAATAGTGTCATTACCACCACTACCCACTTCTATCCACTTCTATCCACCTCTACCCACTTCTACCCACCTCTAACCACATCTACCCACCTCTACCTACTTCTATTCACCTCTACCCACTTCTACCCACCTCTACCCGCCTCTACCCTCCTCTACCTATTTCTACCCATTTCTACCCGCTTCTACCCATCTCTACCCACTTCTACTCCTCTCTACCCACTTCTACCCATCTCTACCCACCTACCCACATACCTATGTAAATATAATATGCTAGTTATTTTTATTCAGATTACCGTGAAATATTTTAGGTCGATACAAATGTTTTAACCTTATGTCAAAAAAAACATCTGTACCGGAATTGATCCTACCTAATTTGATGAAAAAAGTTCTAAAGGACGTTTTTTAAAATTAAGGATTAATACTTTTTACGTATCGTCTGATGAGTCAAGTACCACAGCCGCCATTGTCGACCCATCTTGTCGTACTGCTCATGTCCTCATCAGTGACCTCTTTCAGCGATAATGCACGGCAACGCATTTTAGATACTGTCCATATTTCCACTGAATTCGTTTTTCTGGTTCTCTGATTTGTAAGTCGCTGGCAATTGAAAGAGGCTGCGTACGTGCAACTCGTCATGCACGTGCTAGAATTCGTGTCATAAATGAACTATATGTATTTAAGCTACATTTTGTAAAAACTGAAAAACAATCCGATCCGACGTTTTGTTGTAAAAACATTCCATATATGTTATAGAAATAAAGATTCTTGTTGATGTGGATTCTAAATGTTTCTTGTAAACTTTTCAAACAAACTTTCAGTTTACTTATATTGTTTATTTCGTTATAAATGTCTTTTTTTTTCTGAGTTTCGCAGATAAGCGATATATCTATGTTTGAATTTGTTTCATATACGCCTTAATTCTTAAAAAAGAATGTATTTACTTTGTTTTAATCTCTTATTAAATTTGAAATTTCGTTAGTTGTTTACATCTATCCAGTTCAATTCATATCTATTTAGATCTGTCTGTAATTTCGGTCTTTATTAAACCGCATCGGATCTCCATTTACGTCAGTCTCGTTCAAGCATTACGCGTTACTGACAACCGCGACATAACGCCTCGCTGTACGGCCCACTCTATGGCGCCACAAATTAAATACATGCTACTGAAGTAATTTATTACAGGAACGTCGTTCGTCGTCCACACTGTTGACGTGGGTAGGCAGAGGCCACAAGTTCAATTTGACCGAAGTACGAAGTCGAATTCTGTGTGCAATAGACGTAATTTTTTATTTTATTAATTCATTATATTTGTATAACAGAGCTATTCTCCACTCGACTTATATGGGATATAAATAAATCATGAGAATGAGGTCAATATCATGTTATTATCGAGTGCAGTGAAGATAACATCCCATTAGTGCTTATTGACGCGCTGATAAAAAATATACGGCGGCCGATGTGGGTCAATAGTAACTCTATACCGGAAGTTTTTTCAAGACAAAAGTTCTTTTTGCAAATATTGGATTGCAATTTCCCGAAAACATTAATTAATTTATTTTTCTATTGTTTAGTTTCTTGTAAACATAAACTTGTAAAAATATATACAATATTATAAATCAATCATAAGACGACCTACGATGTTTTATATATAGTACCATTAGATTTTATTGGGTAAGAGAAGATTTTTTATCAGACTCAGATTTAGGGCGATAGGCAGAGAGAAATAGTATTTTATTTGTACATTATTTGCCAGACTGTATTTCATACAATGGCTGCCGACAATGCGTTGTTCTGCCAATGTTAATTGTTTTTTGTACGTAAAATATTAAGAGTTAAAAGTCATTAATACAAACTATCTAAAAATCAAATTCCGTTAAATTACAAGTCAGATGCTTCGCTATTTTTAAGGATCAAGCTTAGACTCGACAAAATGGAATATTGGAATTTTCGCACTAGTCGACGCTTTTGCTTATGCTGACTGTACCAACCATAAACCAAACGTCAAAGTTTTTATTCCTTATCATTTATTTTATTGATACAGCTACTATAATATTTATTACGGCATTGAGAGTAAAAGCTATTGTGTAGCCTTATAGAGGTCAATATGAAGGTACACACCGGAAGTTATTCACATTACTGAAGGCCAGAGTCACCCACAATCGGAGATTAAATTGAATAGATTATTACTTAGCTTAGAAGGGAAGTTCACCTTCTAGTCGTTTATTTATAGTTGTATTTAGTTAAATAGAATAGTTTAACCTTTTAATTTGAAGGTACTCATTACTTACCACGTAAAACATTATACGATATTGTGGTGAGTGTTGAAAAATAAATGGAGAAAAAGTAACGAGGCCAATTAATGTTGCAAAAGTGGGTGGCAATGTTGGTAGGAGACGTCTTAGATGAGCATATATCAAACAAACTGATAATATAAAAAAGAAAGACATTAAGAACACCTGTAGCCGACTACATGTATACGTATATATTTGGATATAGAAGTTAGACGTGTGTCAGGATCGTGCCAAAGAGAAATGCTACCTGTAATGTCTACATATCTAGGTTAGAGTTATGTGGGTTCTTATTTATTTATTAATTTAATCTCTTTCTTGCTAAAGTAAGAGAATAAATTTTATTGTAATACTCCAAAATCAGATCAGTTGTAAAGTAATCCGCCAAAGAAAGATAAAAAACGTTGTAAACAGGTAGATTGCAGCGAACGATACAATTTTGAAAAAATAAACTTCAACAACAAAAGCAACATCGAACACTAACCTAATAAAGCATTTTAGATCTCAATTTCGGGTAAAAAATGGAGGAAAGCCAATCAATGCAGCACAGTTTCAGACTGGTGTGCATTTTGGTCGCCAAAAGAAGTACAAATTTTCTTTGCCACGTGCACCGCATCTATCCTCTCGAAGGAAACGAGTTATCCCTATCAGTTTTCTTCTCAAGCTATTTATTAACTCAGTGTTGTATAATATAATCGAAATACTTAATGCTTATTTAAGACTTCCTAAGATACATGTGCTTATTCTGTATTTCTTTCGGTTTTACCAAACATTTGTCCAATGTTATGACATTGTCCTATAGGTCTCTAAATGTTGAAAAAAAAATATTAAAGATTTCACGTAAATAATGCACGATCTACAATCACATACTGTATCAGCGATTCGTCAGTTTATAATCGGTATAGACAAATCATAAACTGTCAGCAAATTGTGAACTAAACGGATCGTTCACAATTTGACGTGTCATTTCTCGACAGTTTATAAACTGTTGAAGCCAAATCGTCAAATTGTGATGTGATATTTTGCTTGCGTTATTACGTTAAAATTAGAATGGCAGATTATAGGTTCGGTTCTTTAATATGGACATCATATTCATAAATATAAATAATATCTTTAAAAAATGTTTGTCAAAGATAACAATGGTCTACTGCGTTTGACATGACACATGTCACGGATTCCGTTGACAATTCGCTGACATTTATAATATGCCAAGTCGGAATATAAAAAAAAAATCTGAATAACTCGGAAACTCTATGGTCATTTTAGCTATAGAGCGTGAGAAGTGACCGTTCACTAAATAATTGCATTTTACCCAAAAACAGTTGTGATTATTTCCTAGCTAAGTATAGCCGCAAACCAAACGGGATTTAATTAATGTTGGTAATTGCATTAACTACAGGTTTTACCAAAAAGAAGCAAACTTTTAGAAGCTAGCCTACTTTTGACAAGAAGTAAATAACCCGATTGCACGCAACCCGCTTTACAATTAATAACACCTTTGTGTTTTGTTAGTGTTAGGGCTGATAGTTGGAACGGTGATTCTTTTATAATACAAAATCACTTTATTACATAGATTAAACTTCATACTAACGATTGTGATAGATTGTGACCCAGTTTGAATTCGTAGTAATATGGCTGCTGTAAAAATATTATATGACCTTATAAGACTTAGTACCCAGGCGATTAGAATACGTAACTGTTACCATAAGTTCGCACTACCGCAACGTTACTACCAACAATTTTTCTTTAAATTTTGTCAAATATTCAAATTGTCATATACAAGGTTGACACCTTGTATATGACAATTTGGATATTTCACAAAATTAAAAAAAAAATCGTCGTCTTTGAAGCACGCTAGAGGGCCCAGACTAAGCAAATTTGGATATAGGTAAGTTAGGTTAAATAATCATTTTTCGGCCAGGGAATCCATGGTTTTCCGTTGTACACGTCATTTGGGAACACCTGTATAACGAAATTAAATAATAAATATAGGTATTAACCTCAGCCTAAGTGATATTCCTAGATATCTTTGTTTTAAAAACGAAAACTTATATAACGAGTAAATAAAATAAACCTTCGAACAAGAATTTTTGCATAACTTATTAAGTAGCATGAATATTCTTAGCTATAAGACCTCATAGTCTTATAGATCACAGGTACGTCTAAACATGTTAAATCTTTGTTAATTCTTCTTTATTATGAATACGTGAGCGCCTGATCTCGACCCCACCTGATACGTAGTGACGATGTGGTCGACAGATGGTATACACAAGATGGATTCCTCATATCTTGGTGATATAAAATTTAATAATGTGTCAATTAGGCAGTGGCAAGCGCAGCGTAGATTGACCTGTGGATGGAGTGAGGACTAGACGAAGTCACGACCTCTGAGAGGTCACAGGAGGTCGATTATTGCAGGTATCTTGTGATCCTACTTCATGACTTCAGAGAATTTAATAAGAAGGACTTTTAATAAACTCATTTTATATGATAATGATATTTCTTAAAAATAATTTTGTTGTTGTGATTCTATAAAATTGTTTCACCATACCAGAAAATACCAGAGGCGATTGAGCATTTTAAAGATTTACTTTCTTATTTAAGAAGACCCTTTACTTACGTCTGGTAAAACAAGTTTATATTTCACACTAAAATCTCTGAGACCATCTTCGAGTGCGACGAGAGAGGACTCCGGGATCAGTACCTTTATAAATAGGGATCCGTCCTCTATGGTCCATTTCCTCTTATCAATGCGTCCAAAATGTTAGAGAAGTTGTCTGGAATAATTTCTCATCATGACTACGAATTCATTATCATCAGTATTCATTAATTATATTAGTAAATTATATAAATCACAATTTATAATATGATTAATTGTTTATAAGGACATAAATAAAATGATTAATTATCTTTAAAAACTCACAACATTCTGCTTAGAGAAAATAATTCGCGGTTGAGGTTTTATATTCAAATTCACGTTTATGG
>DWTW01000655.1:0-15162 GCA_018246275.1 Papilio slateri | reverse complement strand
AGCCCGGCTAGCTCAGTCGGTAGAGCATGAGACTCTTAATCTCAGGGTCGTGGGTTCGAGCCCCACGTTGGGCGAATTATTTTGTTTATTTTTAATTTTAAAATTATAATAATATTCAGTTAGTTCCTGCGTTTTCATTATAAATTTGTTAGAAAATTTCATTGCTTTATATTGTTATGAGATATTTTTTATAAAATGGACAATGGGCGCTGTTGTCTATTGTAAACATTATATTAATGATTATTTAGAAAAGTAAAGTTAATTAAGTAAAGTAAAGGTAATTAATATGTTAAGAGTATTACAGGTTTTTACACTAAAATATTGTTATTCACCAATAACTTTGTTGTTATGCTTAATTTATTCAAAATCCACTTAATACTTGACACATGAACTTTATAATTATGTTTGCTTGGCTATTGAATTGATTTTTATATGTTATTGAAATTAAAAAAAAATATTTGAACCAAACCTATAAGTTGTTATATAGTCTTAATACAGGTTAAACTGGTTAAGAAGCCATAGTATTGCTGAATCGACTATTATAATATCTAACAAATCGTACTATTATCTTGACATCTGTAATTGTGGTATTTAATAATACATTGTTTGAAAGCTGTGTCGTGTGACACAAATGCGGTTTCGATGTACCCTCTAGAGAGCGGGTTCGATTACCCGGTTGTGTCCCCGTGCAACGTCTGTCCGTCTGTCAATTTGTGTATATACGTATACAGGGTATTGTAGAATCGGTGGCGAAATTTTAGGGTTGGTGTTTTTGACAGATAATCTTAAAACTTGGAGCGGTAGTGATTTAGATGTGAGGTGCTTTGACGAGGACCAGGAAGGGAGTGATTCGTTTGACAATAAATAATCACCGACCTCTAATTTTCTTTACTCTGACACCACTTTCTAAAGAGGTGATAGTAAAAGAACTTCGTGAGAACACACGCAATAAGCCCATTTATAGACACGCTTTTTTGACTTGCTACAAATTCTTAGCTCACTCTTATGGGTAAAGAATTGAAGTGTGTAATTAAGCATTCGATGCGGACGAAGTCGCGAGCAACAGCTAGTTTAATAATTGAAATAAATTAAACATTTTAATCGTGCATAACATTAAAATGTGGGATTACAAGCCGAGACTCCCCGCCGAGCTGAATGGAATATAAAACAGAATTACTCTCCGCCTTAACGCTTTGTAACAGTGGTCGTGGTGAGCGCAGCGGGCGGCGCCGCGGGGCGTCAGTAGCCTACGATAGTATTTGCGAAATATTATTTCAATCGGCACTTTTTACTCAATTATACTCAAGGGTATACAGGGATAACTTCATCTCGAAATTTTATGCACTTGGTATAGGTTTCTTACCGTGAGTGTACACCGCCGAAAACGTTCACCTAAAACATGTTATCATCTCTGTTTTTTTTATAGAGAAGGAAAGAGATAACATGTTTTATGTTAGATAGCACGGTTAACGAAAGTTGTGTTTTGGTTCTTTTATGCTGAATTAATTAGGAATTAATAAGACCGATAGGAAATTGGAAAATATTGTCGATGTCAATGTTTTAATCGTGCCATTGGTACATTCGATAGGTCTAAGAGCACTTAATCTTAGGTTTTATAAAATATGCCAACATTGCTTTAGCATTTATTAGGTTTTAAACGTTATATTTGGATTAAAAAGGGTGTAAAAAGAACATGACTCATTGAAATATCGCAATAAGTAGACAATGCTATGATTACTTTAGAAATACTTACAAAGTTACTAATGTTCACAAATTATTCTGGGTGGTGACATTACATCTGAACTGATTTTGTTAGCAGTCATCGATGGGCGTCCTACAAGGATCTGTATTAGGTCCTATTTTATTTATTTTATTTCAAACTTCGATATTACGATTCTTTTTGTCGCTTGATCAAAATCTGTCAGGTGTATAACTGTGGCTTATTTGTTGCTTTATATGAATTATGACGAGATTTATTTATTTGTGTTTACAATGTCGATCATATAGACGTCACGTCAGGACCCCGCCCTCCACCTCGATTGGCGCCCCGCGGAGATGTTGTGCCCACCGAGTGGCGTATTATCACGGCGGTATATCTCGAGGGGGTGGCTAGGGTAGTGAATTAATCATGATTGAAAATTTATTTGTTTTTTTTTTGAGACGCGTCAGATTCGATTCAGTCGGTTTGTTCGCGGAATACGATTTGAAGGGCGTGTTTATTTGCATTCATGCATTGGCTACGCTAATGGCATTGATGAGTTTTAAATACAAAAATAGTCAACGTTTCTATTTTGTTTAATCTAATTGCCGATTATAATTTAACAGTAGAACAGTCTGATATAGCGAAAAATTTGAGAACAAGAGAAGTATGATTTAGCGGGTTGGTCGAAAGGCCAACAAAATTGATATCAGAAAAATGAGTGTCATGATACGAAAGAAATGCAATATTGAATACACCAATAATTTACAAGTGACAATAGGTCTAAAGATGTGGAGCAAGCGATATAGGTACGTCAGAACTAAGAGATAGTGTTTGGTAGTGGAATATGTTATATGGGTCACTGACGTGATAGCTTTGCATATCATTATTTATATACGAAAACAATCCAGACGCACCCTCAGCTAAGATGTAGAGAGTAAGAATGCATCCCCACGGGTGATATTTCACCCCCAATTTGCCGGGCAAGTGGCCCGGGTCGCACGCGGGCGTGAACACCACCTGCCTCCTCCCACGGCACTTAGCAGCTTCCCCAAGTCTGATTGACGTATGCCTGTGTAAATAACTTAACATACAAGTGGAACATATAATTTGGAGTACAGAACTTACGACAAAAGTGACCCAGCCCGCTTTACCCCTTGTGATAAAAGCTCAATGTAACCTAATATCAAGACATTGACGATTGGGACAAAAACTAGTGAACCGCCCCGGCTACACACGGGTTTTTTTCGTCAACGTTTTCTTTAATCGTCGTATATTTGAACCAATTTACACAAAACCTTAATGAATTGTGTACCTAAAACTTTCTCTTAAATCAATCTCTCTCAAATCTGATCCGTATGAAAATCCTTTCAGTAGTTTTTGATATAGCAATACAACAGAACGCGGTTAGTTTACCAATATGTAGCGATGGATTCTTTCAAGTTACGGTCAGTTTAGAGTCTTGGAATAGTATTTCTTCACGTGGATAAGAAATACATAGCCAACAGTCACGTTAGTCTAAGTACGTTGTGTAGAAAAGTGTCTGTTGAACTTCAACATAATATTGATTTACAGTTTAAGTTAAGAGATTTTTTCGTCGGTTTGAATATTCTACTATCGCTATGGAAAATGTGATTTTATTTTCGGTTTCCTCCAAATCTAGTTAGACATTTGTTGGTAGTCATATTTTTTAAATATCAAAAAATAAAATTCGGGCTTCTAATGATTTATCATGTGGTTTTTTTATGTTTTCGTTGATTGTCTCATTTTACAATAAATATAGGCAAAGGAAAGTGTAATTTCAGTTTCCTCTTCCTCCGCGTCTTGTGACGTAATGAAATTTGACTGTAGTTATATTTTTAAATTGATATCGAAAAAAGTAAATTTAACGAGAAACTTACAGATTCGTTGTTACGTAATAAAATATTGCAACACCGTGTTTTTTTTACTGGAATAATCGAATCGGACAATTGAAAACAATCCAATACATCGCGTCGGGCGATAATCGGGCCGTCGTTAAGTGGTGTCGACAACTATAAAGAGGGGTGTGCAAACGGGATGGCTATGTGAGGGTAGTACCATGTTAGGGCAGGACGCTATGAGCACTCGAGTACGGCAGCAGCGACAGATTGGCGCGCACATGTCGAGATGCGATGCGCTTTTTGCTAACTTTATTCTAGTGACGTATAACCAGAATATAGGTAAAATATCGACGATTATATATATACTACACACATCATATCAGTGTAAAATAAATAACTTACGTCCGTAACCCAGAGGGGTACACAGAGATCCAGGATTATTGGCCATTTGGCACCATCCTGGTACACTTCTCTTGCCTTCTACATCCGTACATCTACGCTCGTCAGTTAAATGTACTGTTAATTCTTCTAAACAGTTTTCTTGAGGATGTCACATCAGTCAAATTGGTGACATTTCAGTGTGGTATAAAAAATAATAAATACTTATTATATAAATTATAAATATTCAATTTATATTTAGTATCAAAAACTTTTTTTTTTACTTTCTCTAAATTTCTAACACACAGCACAGTAATTTAAATATTTTGTTCGCAGCATAAAAGCTAAGTATGAAATAACTTTCCAATATTTAAGTAGATAAATGAATTTTTCTAGGGTATAGTTTCTTTTAGCGTATAAATATCGACAGAGAATTAGTAATTTTTCTTGCATCACTAGAGCTTCGTACAAGCGGAGACATGAAAGGGGAGCCGCGGGGCGAATGGCAGCACTTGTTTGTCCGATTTAATTTCATTTATCAGCGCATTACTTACTGCGAGAGAATTACTTACCCGGATTACTCGGCTTTCCCCGGCCTCCCCTCGTACGATTTTTATATTTAAATCAACCGTGCATTTGTAATTTTAGGCTTTCGTATACACAGATGATATTCCTTTTACCTCATTTATTATTATCTTAAATGATCTCGATATAAAAGATGGTAAATACGAAAATCTGAATCTAGGTATTTCAATTAGTTTAACACTGGACGTAGTGTAAGAGTCACGCGGTGACTTAAGGTATTCTATAGACTATATAATTGGTCAACCTGGCTGGAAATATCAAAGTAATCTAGTAATCATAGTAATAAAAAATAGTTCACCACCATTTAATATATCAGAATGAAGAGCTTAAGTTATTATCGAAGTCATATAATAATATGATACCAATACAACTGAGGGTACTTCAGAGAGCGTACTCCTTCCTTAAGGCCAGCAACGCATCTGCTGTTCCACTGGTCTTGTGAGATGTTCATGACCATCGCTGACCACTTAATAATAGCCGAACTAGCTGCTTATTTGTCTCCTTTGCTATAAAAATGTCAAACAAATAAAAAATAGTTCTCTCTTGTAAAAAACCGACATCTGTACCAGTCATAAATTGGCGCCCATAAACGGCAATAAAATCTCTCTAAAATTTAACTACTAATATCCATGAACGTCGCACGCATGAAGACATCAAATTTATTTCGTTTTAATACACGCAAATCCGTATGCAAATGCAGTCAAAACAAATTCATCGCGCCCCCCTGATACTGTTCGCACAGGGCGCGAGGGCGCAGCGAGCGAGTGTTTTGTTTTGTATACAATTTTGAATTTAGAATTCTTTGACCACTGATTATACCGTCTTTAAGAAAGCCTTTAGAAGAAATTGAACACATGAACAATATAATATGGATAGAAGTAATTTTGAAATGATTTACCAAACATTTGTGACTTCTGCGTAGTGCCTGACATATATATCTTCGTTGTAACTTATCATCTCTACTTATCTTCCTAGAGTTTCTTGTAACTCAGCTTCGAAACGCCAACAGATTTATTATTTGGGGCGCGGGTTACGAAACGGGAGGTCGTGGATTCTAATTCATCTCCCAGTGCAAGCTTAAGCTTAGTTGAATTGTTACAAAAGTGTTAGTAAATTATTTATACAATCTGGTAGCATTTTAAAATATGTATAAAAAATAAGTTAGGAGTTGGACAGAATAGCGTCTTTTTGTATTTATACGCACCAACCAAGCATTACAGTGGTAGAGCCCGCAACAACATCTGTTGCACGAATGGGCCGGCTCGACCGGTGAAATACCACCACCTCACAGAAGACAGGCGTGAAGTAGAAGTTTTTTGCGTTTCGTCTGATGAGTGAGGTGCCGGAGGCCTAGTTCTAGTCCTCTTCTCCTTCCCATCCTTTTCTAATAAGGAAAGGATGGGAGGGGGAAGACGGTTTGACGGGGGAGGGTATGGATAGGAAAAGGAAATATCCTTCTTCCTGTTTATCCTCTCCTCTATCCATCAAAGGCAGGCAACGCATCTGCAACTCTTTTAGCTTGTTGCAGTATGCCTATGGGTAGCGGTTACTTAATATCAGGTTGCTCGTTTGACATCTTCTTCCATAAAAAATGCATCGAGCAAATTGTTGGCATACTAGTGAATTACAGTATTAAATAATGCCCAAAATTGACGAGCTCTGTAGGTATAGTTTTGAAATTAGACAGAAATTGTTGTCAAAAAGTAAGCATGTGAGTCACGGACGTAAGAAATGTCTTTTTTAGAGTTTTTTATAGCGATTTATTTTTGAGAGTCTCAATTTTCAAATTACAAATGAATCAGCCTCTCGGATTTTACGGTATATAATCATTCTCTCACAATTTAATTTAATTAGTTTTATGTGTTGTTTGAATTGTTTATTCATTAAATAATTCATGTATTACACACCGTAACCGCACAAAACCAAACAGTCAAAGCGTCACATCACACGACAAGACATGACAAACGTGAACGCAATAACAAAAACAAATATTTTAGGTGTATAATAATGCATTGTATTGTATTCGACGCGCTACGCAGACAGATTGCCTAAAGCTATGGTTACAAGTGCGCCCATGTTGGGAAGACAAAGCAACAGCCGCTCGGTTTGCGTGGACCCTGTCGGTTCATACATAGGGAGAGACTGTTTCGTATCATTGTCATGACCCACAAGTTACAATCTGATTCCTTTAATATTGCTAATATCATGTGACGAGTGCCAATATTCGTACATCTAGCACGATTTTTGTTGGTATAAAAATAAATAGAATGTGACATCTTCAAAGATGATTACTTAAAACTAAAGATTAATAATCGATATGATTTATACAAAATGTAGCATAGATGATGAACTATCACCATAATTACAGGGTACAGGGTACTGACATCTAGTTTTCGAGATCTAAACATTTGAAATCATTGGTAAAATCTAGAAAAGACGGCAACTTGGTAACTCGAACTCTTAGAAGCTTATGAAGGAGTAAGCAAGGAATCAGACGATCGCTAACAGGGATCAACTAATTTAAATGTTTTAGGTACATATGACCCATAAGTAGATTTTTAAAACATGAGGTCATGTATCGGACTGTCTTTATTCTTGAGTTGCCAAGTACGGATCTTATTGACAAAAGACAATAATTGTTTTAATAAAACAATCTAAATAAACATAAGCGTATTATCTTTAGACTCCTATAATTCGTGTGATATTTATAAATGTGTATAATATACATTAATATTAATGAGAACCTATCATATAGCGAGATATTCAAGGTCATTTTTAACGAGCTTATAATGCAAAAATAAAAAAAAAACTATCATATAAATGGAATTCACATAACCGTAATTCTTATAAAGATACATCAAAACAGTTGGCGGGGAAAACGCATGCGCATTCTTCATTAGAACCACAATGCCACATCACAATCTATTTCACCGAATTCTGTCTCATCTCGAGTAAACCGCAGTCAGGTCAGCTCTTTCCGAACTTAGCAGAAGTAGGGATCACGATTTCATACAATATCGAGTGGCCGTTAACTTTTATAAAGTCGGAGTGACTAAGTTTCGTCATTTGAGCGATAACGAGCAGTAATTGTCTGAGTCATGTCACATGCCACAATATTATGGGCGATTGAAGGTGGGAAAGAAATGAGTAATTCACAACGATCACAGACTTATAGTTGAATGTAAAGCATTCAACTATATGTCTGTGTTGTAGTTGAATAGCTACTGTGACATTCCTAGAACCTTATATCATGTAATATATATTCTGTCATGTCTTTTAACCTCTCCGGGATAAGCAAAGCTATCAACAGTCTCTATCATTGAGATTACTAAATCCCAAATATGTCAAATGGTGGAACAGACTCGACTGGAAAACGGACATCGCACCAATTAGATCTGTGATACCAATTACAATATATAAACTGTGATTCGTTTTTTTTTTATATATTCATCATTTAACATAACAAAATTGGGTAAAATTTTAAAATAACAGCAACAAATATAATAGCATCTACAGATCGCTAAGGTTGTTCCACCGCTGAAGCTAAATGATGTCTTAGATTGTTTCAAAGAACTTCTTGCCGAATTAAAATTATTACAAATTAGACAAAACATGACTTTCTTTCATGTGTCGTCTTTCAAAAATGTAAGCTCAAATGACAGTGAGTGGTGCTTACAGATAAGGCAACACACAACTTATGTCGTCTTTTTTAATGAGGAGGGAAGAATGTAAACTATAATCATAGTTCTAATAACTTTCTTTAGTTCAAATTTTTATATTTTCACAGAATTGAAGAATAGAATTTGATTTAGTACTATGATAAGTAACATGTAAACAGGAATTTATAAAAACAAAAATTAATAATAAGAAATCATCTTTTCTACTACGTTAGATTAGAAACCTAAATGTGCTTTGATTCTGGCATAGTTATAATCCATTAAATCTGTATAAAAATGATATTCATCGTTTTACATATGTAATCAACATTGCCTAAGGTATTTAAAGTGTCGCAGATCTATCGCTGCCTATCAGCTTATCTTTGTATCTACGACTTGTCAACAAGCGCTTCAACGTTTCGGCGATAACGTATTACTTGAGATAGCGGAGCCACTTGCATATCGAAGTATGACTGCCTAAATATAATTGATCGCTCAAACTTATCTGGGCTTGGTTTTCTTTTTATCCACACAACAGATAGAAGGTCGAGAGAGAGAGAGAGAGAGAGAGTAAGCAGATAATCTTCCATAGCTGAGTATAGGTGTAACGTCTCAAAATTTAAGGGGTCGAATGTAGTATATATAGGGTGTCCCACGGCGATGCCACATCCAGGCGAAGAACTTTCAATATTTACTACCCACAACTACAATATTTAAGGTACTTCGCCTGGATATGGCATCGCCGTCGGATACCCTGTATAGTACTCAGGTAGCAATGTCTTCTTTTGAAGTTATATACGATAATATACTGATTCTCTAAAGGTTTAGATTTTATATCTGCGTGTAACGGATTATTGCAGCTGTCAGCGGTCAAAGTCTGGACTACAGCATGTCATTACATGCTGTAGTCCAGACGTACGTCATTACGTAGTACGTCATTACGTAGACCAGTATAGTAACGTTGCGTTAGCGCTGCAACGATATTAAAAAAAACATAACTACTTACTTCATTTGTTTGACGATAGTACTCTTGCCCGACTCTCCGGCACCTGTAAAAATAAAATTAATGTTAATAAACATATCATCTTCATAATAAACGCATGCAGAAGTTTCACACACTAAAGTTTTGTGTTGGTGACATCAGCATTTGGCGTGAATAGGTATCTAGTTTCGGATATTGAGATAATTGAACACACAGTGATTTGTTTCGTTAAAGTATCTTAATTCATAAACTCGTACTGATTTGTTACTTGAACACCATGTGGCAACCGGACCTCCTTTAACAAAACAGAGTAGACTAACACCGGAAAGCATCTTAGGTATCCACAATGACGACCATTATTACCGCAATACTCACGGATCGAATTAAGTTCTCGTTTTCGTCGACTTATGGAACTTTTCATCACAGCTTATTTAAACTGAACAACGTCGTAAAGTTGCATTTTAATTATTTATGTAAACAATTATAAACATATTGCCTAATAAATGGGTTGTGAGAAACGATGTTGCGCCTAGAATTGATGTAACTTTTCTTCATATGCATGTCAAAATAAATAACCACAACAAAAAAATACAACGTAGATAAAACGTTAACGTAGGAAAATTGCGTGTTATTCCCAAATTTTTGACATTGTACAACAGATTTTTGAAGTTTTTGAAATACTAACATCAACGAAAGATTTACGTTAAGACAGTGCCGAACAGTTCAAAATAATTATAAAATAAAAAAATTATAATTATAAACGACGATTCGAAATACTTCTCTACCTCTCCGTGGTATAAAGAATAAACATATTTTTTTTAAATTACAACACTGAGATATATTATCCTATTCGATTCATAAACATCGATAATTATCATCAGAGAATTTGCAATATCATCGCGAGATCGCCGACGAAGTGATGGGCGAGTCCATAATAAACGCTCGCTCGGCCGCCGCACATAAAACGGCAGTGATATAAAAACGGTTAATTACCGAACGAATGTAAACCGTTCATCTCGCTTTAAATGCATGTCTCACTGTATAAAAATAGGCTAGGAAATAAAACTCGGTGGTGTTGAACGGAGCATAGAAAGCATACGCGGACATGTAAATCTTGTGCGCGGTTTTAAATGATCGCAATTTTATAAAGCTTTGAACCGGTGCTGTGCGTTGCGTGTGCAGGCAATGTTTAAATTTGTGGTTAGTGTACCATACTCGTAAACTCAACTTGAATAGTAATGAAACCACATTATCTGATATATTTTAAAGGCTACTTTTAGCTCTATCCGTGATCTCTGCCTTCCGCTCTGTGTTACGGGCGTGAGAGCATATTTATTTATTTATTTTACTTTTAGCTCAAGGATTTTCTAAGTTTCCTAGATTTGCTATATACTATGTGTTAGTTTTTCTCACCCCATTAAATTAACGGGAATACAAAAACAAGTAAACTGGAATGCTGTATGAATATTACGAATGTTCACTAATACTTTACGATAAAAATAATCGAAGCCCGAAACAAAGAGAGCACAGTAACTTAACCTAACTTAGGCTCGTTTAAAAAAGACAAATACGTAATGCCGCAGTTCCTTAAACCTTATGCAGTTAGATGTGATAAATCTTGAAGGAAGACTTATGTTTAAGGTATCGTTATAAGCTTAACCCGGAACCCAGAGCAAGATTAAAGTATACAGCTACTAGACATTCTTTTATTATGCGAGGTTTTGCCGCAGATTATCTAAAACAATCAGAATGGCTTATAAATATCCTAGGAGAATAAACATATACAATACATCAATACATGTATGTACCTTTCCATGATGGATGGAAGATGGAAGAAAGGAAAGAAATATGGAAGGATGTAAGCTCATGTGTATGGAATAAATAAAAATAACCAAGACAATTATCTTTTTCGCCCGTATACATCCTCAAGAATACGTGTGAAGATACTTTTCTCTTTGTTGTTACGTAACCTTGACAAGCCATGAACTTTAAAGACCTTATTATGCAGATACTAAATGTTGCCCGTGGTTTCGCACGCGTTTGTTTCTTATTTTCATCACTGGATATTTTTATCGAATAGGTAACATAGGTATATATAACATAGGTAACGTATGGCAAAAAGTTGTTTTCGTCAAACATTACAATTTACAACTATTAATTACCACGAAAACCTATATTGGGAATAATTTAAGTTTTTACCTATCTCTTAGGAACAGTTTATTTTGTTTACCGTTAGACTCCTCTACAGATTTATATAATAGTATAGATTTGTAGTGACGTTATTAACACCTTCACCTCCAGGTACATTCCATACAATTGTCGCGACGAGGGCCACACAACACAATGGACCAAGGTGCGTGGGCGTCGCTTAACGATGCCTGTCAGCCTCGAGTCTGATTCCTGACCCCAGCTGTATCTAATTGGCCGGGCTGCGCGAACGGCCGACCCCTGACCCCCCGATATCACCTACATCGTGTCGTCTCCTGATTTAATATAACTTGCAGCAGGACGCGAGCTAGACAGCAAACGTTCCTGTGATTTGAACACAATCATCCGTGTATGACCAATGACATACAGATAAACAAGACATTGACAACGAAGATGTGGACAATTTTAGATTAGGATATCTTTTAAAATTATTTTAATATTCTGAAACTACTATACGGTCAGTTATAATGTAACTAACAAATTATATTTTACCTAGCGTAAATTCCAAACATTAATAAGCCTCATCTTCATATTCCAAATATCTAGGTCACATTATGCAGAACAGTAAATATGAACTACTCTAACTCATGATTCAGGGAAAAATAATAGGCTGCCATAGATCTGAGACTACAGAAGAATCTCCTGGCTAGAAAACCTGCGCCACTGGTACAATATGAGCTGCCCTAAACAGTAATTTCGTCACTGGTGGTGACTTCTTTGACAGTGGTGAGAAGATACCAGTTGGCTGTAATGATCCACTGGGTGATGGCACTAGAGGAATAAGATAATAATAAATAGTCAAATAGGACACAATAAGTTAATTAATCATATCCGTTAAGTAGTAACTCGAAGGTTGAAAATCAGTTTTGACTTTAAAGTCAGTGAATCACTCAAAGGACAAAGAACAGTGAATAACCTTTGAGTGATAAATTATATAGATAAAATAATGTAAAGAACTTGAAATATTTTCGATGTATTTTTAATTAGTCTCACATAGGTAGTGTTTAACGTAATTTTGTATGCAAACGAAGATAAGAACCATTTTAGTGCTGTTGTCCCGTATAACACAACATAATTGTATAACGTTTTTTCCTTTTAGGACGAGTGATTGATGTTCACAAAGCATACACAAAAAAACATATTCGAAGCTACAAGAATATTTTGTTGGTCAATTATTTGTACATGTACAATAGACAATGGAAGAATTCTTAATTTATTTTTTATTCATCATCAGTTGACCTTTCGCTTTTTTTTCTTAAATACACTAGTCTTATGTTCACCTTTAAAAGAAGTCGATAACCGGATATTTCGAATGGTGTTGGTATTATAGGTACAACAAATACGTAATATATTATACAGGATGTCCGGAAATGACGTGTATAACGGAAGACCTCAGGTTTATTGACCAAAAATATGACACCTGTATATTTAACTGGCAGACCCAACAGACATCTTATATTGACTTGCCTGTTAATCAGCGCTCTACGCTTTTCGTCAACATAATTTAAAAAAATCCTGGAACCCGATGGCAGCACTTATCAGGTCCAATTGTGAAACTAAACCATTCCGGGTCATACAAAAAATCATCAAAATTCGTTCCAGCTGTTTCTGAGGAATTCAGTCAACACACGCACAGAAGGAATATATAAAATAAATACATTAAATAACACCGACTAATACGTTGAATATATTTTGGTAAGAAATCTTTAAATAAAAAAAAAATCTGTTGAATAAAATATTTATAGAATTATATCGAGAATTGTGTGGGGAAAAAAAATTTTTTTTAATGAAATCATTATTTTAAACTGCATATTTGTATCGATTAATCGTCAATAGGTGAGTACAGTTCATTAGTTGCCCGACTGGACCAGAAAGAGGATTATGTTTTTCGCGAGTTATATTTTGACGAAAAATGTGTGTACATATGTACATATGTCCGTTCCTTTGTGACCTCCTGTAATCTAAACGGCTTGACCGATCTTGAAGAGTGAGGTGTCATTAGATTCGTATTCTTTGCCGGAAAAATAAAATTAATATGATGAATGATGATCATGACATAGTCGGACTGGTTTTTTTTTGTTTTTATATTAACTATTACTTATATATATATTAAATAAGCGGCTTAACTCACGTTTCCTTACTTCAGTGTTGGTAGCGACAAGTTTCGGACCTGTCGGAGGTCCTTATTCAGGGTGAGTGGAATTAGTTCGCGGTCGCGCCCCGCTTCACACTGAACGTTCTGTCGGTACCTACACCGAAGTAAGAAAACGTGAGTTGAGCCGTTTATTTAATATATAGTTAATAATGTCTCACGAAAGTTTTATTAATTTTATTAACTATTACTCGTTTTAAAATTTAGTTTGTAAAAGTCTTTTCACTGTTGCGGTTGTTTCTGAGTACCGTTGGTCACTTTACATTGAGTGAGTTAGTATTCTATTATCGATTACTTTCTTCTACTTGTATTACGCGTTACGGCACATTTTTTAATTCATGTATGATAATTATTATTGAACAATTCAATAACTTCAATACAAACCGTAATTCTTCAGTAGATTCTCCTTCTTTCTTGTGAGAAAACAATACTCTTGTTGGCTTCAGTAAAATCGCCACCTAAAGACATACATAATGTTGAAATGATACAGCTTAACACGTGTGTATCGAAACAAAAAAGCAGCATTTAACCCTTTAATCCAGAGGTACTCTTAATACTGCCTTTCTTTAATACGTCACGAATCTGGTATACCTTCCTTTAGGACGACCCTAAGGAAACAACTCACTGAAACACACAACACACAACTGCCAACTCACTTTCAAAACAGTACAAGTTCTTTTGTACTTATGTATTTCATACGTATACTTATACTACTACTTATACTCATGTATCAACTTAAATTTTAAGTATATTCTGACATGACCTGAGTTGATGAGCCTAGCCTAATATCATGACCACACTTAATGTTTAAAGAGCCCCATTGGTATTTAATTAAATTGTGTGTTAAATAAAAAGTATTTCCTTCTTACTTTAAACAAATAAATCTTAGGGTATAAATAAGGTATTGACAGTAGCAGATGTTGCACTGTTGCGATAGCACAGAAGATAGGAATGAAGAGGTATTTATACTTCTGCGTTTAGTCTGATGTGTGACGTGCACCAGCGCCTCCCATCCCATCCCTTCTTCGTCTCCCTTTACTTACTTCTTCCCCCTGAAAGAAGCAGCACATCCATAACTCTTGATCTGGTGACCACGCTTGCTTGTTTGCCTCCTTTTACTTTAAAAATGGTCTTTGATGTACAACGTAGAGCAGAAACACGATTTTTCCTGACATGTCTTAAAAAAATAATTGAAATAATAATTATCTAGTTGACTTTAAAATGTGCCATGGACACTTTCAGATCTAGAGGGTTTAAGCCCCTTAACCCCTGGACTCCCCCCTGGACCCCATCTGGACTTGCCAATAAATACACCTAATAGGGTAACATAACATTACGTTCCGATACCGCGTCGAGAGAGTCTGTTCACAAGCACATCCCGTTCGAGCCGGGGTGCCTCAAGGGTCGGTGTTAGGCCCAGTCCTCTTTACACTCTACACCAATGATATACCGCGCGTACGCGATGTAGAGCTAGCCCTATTCGCCGATGACATCTGTATCTTTACGTCAGGCCTTCAGCCCGACGCAATATGTTGACGCCTCCAGACCGCAGCCACCACCCTAGGTGAATGGTTCCGGAAATGGAGGATCGAAATTAATCCAAGTAAAAGCGCGGCCCTATTCTTCTCGCGACGTAAGCA
>DWTW01000654.1:0-15164 GCA_018246275.1 Papilio slateri | reverse complement strand
TACCTCCAGTCACATTCAGTGGGTAATAAGATAATTTAAGTGAATAGGGACAGCGACCTCAATGACGTGAAAAGAAATGTCAAAGATTTTTTTATGAACAGCAAATATTATGCTTATCGTAAAAATATATAAGTAAAATTATAAATAATAAAGAAAAAAAATCCTCTATCATACAAGAACTATCGTTTAATGCTCTTGACTTAACGTGGTCGCAATTGAGTTTATATGGTTGGATAGCTCGTTGGCACAGATGGAAAAAAAGGTCAAGAGGAGTTTTCAAATACACAGTATTATCGATTCTATATATAAAAAGATCTTCTTGTTTAAGAATTAATGTTCGTATAAAAAAAAACAAACAAAATACCCGAATTACTGTATGATTATTGTACACATTGTCGAATTATGTATTAGTTTTAAATTGAATAAATTTTCTATCGTTTTTGCTCGACTGACCCAGAAGGAGATTAATGTTTTTCGCACGTATGTACATATGTATGTACGTATGTGTCATCCTTTCCATTGTGACCTCCTGTGGTCTAAAATCCTTCACCGATTTTGAAGAGGAGGTTGTCATTCGATTCGTATCTTTCCCGGGAGGGTCATAGCATTGATGATATGTGAATGAATGACGATAATCATAAATTCTGTCGGATGTTAGTTTTTTAAATCAACTATTGTTTATTTACTTATTTCTTGTATGATATTCAATAATAATAATAATAATAATAAAGGCGTCGGGAAGCGACGACCCCATCGCCCATTGGTGCAATAGTTTAACCCTTAAATGCATCTTGTTGCCAAATGTATACATACCGCGTTTCACGCTATTTTGTTGAAGTTGTGTGGCATGTGTTTCCGAACGCACTTATACGACCATAGATAATAGATTTATTGAATGTCTAAAAAGAAATTTTGCAAGTTTCGGCGGCAAATCTATTTTTTTTTGACATTTCTATTTGGCGGTCGACTAAGTTTATAGAGTTATAAGAAGTGTCTCCGTAATTTTGTATTCATTGATATACGAGTGCTATTTCTTATAAAAAAATATATATTCTCAACTCTTATTAGGTAAGTTATTGATTTATTATATTTTACTTATAAATTTTATTTGATCTGTATAAAAAAAATATATAAAACTGTATGTTGCCAAATGTCTACATTATGCGTTTGTTGCATATTATGTGCATACTTATTACTTTCTTTGATTTGGGCTTTTAGCTAATTTTTTTCTCTTTTTAGGATGTCTAAACGGTTGACAGAGCAAGATATTGAAAATATTTTATCAGGTCTCGAAAATGGAGACATTTCTGAAGATGAAGAGTCTATAGGAGACGAAAATGACCTAGATTATTACTCGAATGTACAAGATCTCATACAGGATTTAGAAGAGGCAGAAGAAGATCAGTACAATGCAAATCCTGATTTACCTACTGAAGAAGACCATCTACCGGATGAGTTTTCAGTTCCAGGGCCTTCACTTAGTCACCCACTGTCAAGTATCATTGGCGCAGCGGCCTGGAGGCAACGAAGTAGGCAACTTATATGGAAAAAAGGCAATTTGGAATTTAGTGAAGACCGTATCAGATTTACAGGTAATACAGACCTTTCCCCAGAAATTGCCCAACTAGAAACACCATTTCAGTATTTTACGCTATTTTTTAACGATGATATATTAGTAAAAATCGTGAATGAGACCAACTTGTATATCACGCAAAAAGGCATCTCCAACTGCCCTCCTGTAAATGTAACGGAAATTCGTCAGTTTCTTGGCATTATTATATTTATGTCAGTATATCACTTCCCAAATGTAAGATCATATTGGGGTAAGTATGGCTTCAAATATATAATGGAAACGATGACGCTAAATAGATTTGAAAAACTACGATCCGTCATTCACTTCAATGACAACTCATTGCACAAGCCCGTTGGTCACCCAAATCACGACCGTCTGCATAAAATAAGACCTGTAGAGGCACATTTGAATAAGTTATTTTTGAGTGTGGCACCATTTGAACAGAGACTGTCCCTAGATGAACAGATGTGCTCTACGAAAGTAGCGCATTTCATGAAGCAGTACCTCCCCAACAAGCCCCATAAGTGGGGTTTCAAGCTATATGTTCTGTGTTCATTGTCTGGCTACGCTCACAACTTTGAAATTTATTCTGGAAAACAGGACATTCAAAACTTTGGTGATGAACCTGATCTTGGTGTAGTAGGCAACACAGTCATCAGATTGTGCCGTTCAGTTCCACGAAGAATGAACCACATAATTTATTTTGATAATTTTTATTCGTCAATTCCTTTGTTATATTACTTGCATACTCAAGGTATATATGCATTGGGCACAATTCAGAGGAACCGCCTCGGTAAAACCTGTAAGTTGCCGGTAGTAAAAGAGTTCATGAAGGACTCTGTTCCAAGGGGATCATATGAGGAACTCGTAGCAGACTATGAAGGCGTGGATATCTCGGTAACTTGTTGGAAGGATAATAAGCCTGTTACGTTGGTATCTACTTATGTTGGTTCCCAACCAGCTGAAACTGTCAGCAGATTTGATAAGAAACAAAAGAAAAAAGTCTCTGTTGCCTGTCCAAAAATCGTAAAAGATTACAATGCCCACATGGGTGGAGTAGATTTGATGGACAGTTTTTTAGGCCGCTACAAAATTCGAATCAAAAGTCGAAAATGGTACATTCGATTATTTTATCACATGATAGATATGGTGATAATAAATTCATGGGTACTTTATAAAAAACACCACCCAAACATGACACTAGGTGATTATAGATCAGATCTTGCGGATACATTGTGCAATTATAAAAAAAATACTGAACCCAAAAGAGGAAGGCCTTCAAGCAGCAATATACACCGGGAGATAGAAGCAAAAAGACATCGGGGTCCAATGAAACCCGTTCCTCCAACAGACGTGCGGACTGATGGCTTAGGCCACAATGAAAAAAGATGCACTTCTAAAAATAGATGCAAACTTCCCGGTTGTAAAGGATTTTCGCGGACTGAGTGTACTAAATGTAAGGTGGCATTGTGCCACACTAAAAATCGAAACTGTTTTGCTGTATTTCACTCAAAATAGTCTGTATATTATTTATTTTTAGATTGAGTTGATTTATAGGCTCCTACAAATATGTAAGCATAAATTTAGTACTTCACGCATAGTGTTGCCAATTGTCTACATACACATTTTTTCATAATAAATACCTATTTTTTTATACCAAATTTTTTTCATTATTTTTTATGTTATATGTACCTAAATTCCTACCATAAAACATTTTTTCCAGGCCGCAAAAAGAAACTATGCATTTAAGGGTTAACTCTACGATTTTCCTACCTCACAACTGCCTTCTAGAATGGTCTGTCCCCAGATATATACGACTTAGGGTCCTTTAAGAAAAGAGCGTACTTCTTTCTTAAAGGCCGACAACGAATATAGAGACCCCCTGTGTATGCATGTTCATGGACGGCGGAGATCGCACAATATTAAGCGACCCGCGGCGCTTTCACCCTTATTTGATAGAAGAGGACAAATTATGCATTTCAGTATTTACATACCCTGAATGCCATACTGTAAATGCGGTGCGGAGTCAACCAGCTGAGAGATTGCGTTGAATAGTCCCTTGTAGTCCAAGTTGGGGTAGAGAGCCATGCGCTCTGCGTCGCTGTCGGCGTCCCTGATCATCTCGAGAGGCGACCGCGGGACATCTTTGAGAACGCCTAAAAATAAAAATACAGTTTCTTACCTTGTCTTTTCTCTTGTTCAATTTCTTTGCGAACTGAACAGGAGGGTATGTAAATATGTGTAATGCCATCGAAACGAGAAAAATATTGTAAATACTGTTTCTTTCAAACTGTGAACTATATCTCATTTTTTTTTCACGAACAGCTGTTTATATGCATGGTTTATATTACAAGAAAGCAGTTGTATCACGTGTTGACAACATTTGGTCATTAATCAGCGATTTCGGAAACTCAAACACGTTTGCGTTTTTTTTATACATAATTATGCATTGTACGCCGGCAAACAGTGTAGCTATGAGAATCGCTTACACGATTCAAAATCAAAGTTATTATTTATAAGACAATATTTAGTGCTGTAAATAATTTCGGTCAAAAATGTTGCGAACCAATGAAAATTTGTTGACATTATCCCATCTAGCTTAGACCTTACAAAACTTGGATAAATAAATCTAAATTAGTCTTCGACTTGGAATTGACCTGCACTGAGGGCCTAAACACTAAGTACGCTACGTATCGTTACATTACTTACTAAGTAGCGTCTGCGAGAAGTACTTGACGGTGTTGGCGATGTCGACGCCAGAGGGCAGGGGCGGTATGTTGTGCATCAGCCGCAGCTGGAAGTCGTACAGACTCCGAATCTTCGCCGTGACTGCCGGCCATACGAACAGTAAGAATAACACGCAATCGCTAATCAAATCGGGAGAATTATTCGATAAAATAAAAGACATATAAAGAAGTTCCCAAGCTCGTAACCCGGAAGGGTAGGCAGAGGTGACAAAAATCCATTTGGCATAAACCTGATACACCTTTCTCACGTCTTCTACATTCGTACAGCTACGCATACTCTTTGGTTACGAGTACTAACCCCCTTTCTTTAGTATCCAATCTGGACGGTAAAGTTCGTCTCGGACGTCCCCTACTAACTCTGCCACTCAATTTTGCAACAAAAATGTGCCTTGCCTTCGTTCGAAGCGTACCGTATCGTACGCTGCGAACGAACCACTGTAACGTATTTTAAATTCCAGTCAGTTAATAATTGCAGATACATATAGTAACACACGTATGAGGAATGTGTCCATCCGCTGCCGGTACAAGTGTACATTATTAGTCACCGAAAGAAACGTGTATCTCCAAACAAGTCTCCTTTAGTGCCTTTTAATGTAGCACCGCTCCACTTCCTTGCACTGGTATAAGTTGACCACAACGCCTCGTAAAACGCCTTGCACTTTTGAAGAGCAATGTACAAGTCATCATTTTATAATCGTGAAGTAAACTTGCACGCACCGACGCCAACTCTTTGATTTCTGTAGTCCAGTTCATGTAACTTGCCTTAATACACGGCGATAATATTTGAACGTTTTATTCTATTCAATCTCCATTCTGTCATCAAATTAAACACCGATGTAGGTACGAATGTAGAATATCTAGTTTCATTATTTTTAAGGCTCATCATATGTTTGCCAATACTCTAAGGTATAAGTTCCTATCAAGGTCATCACTCGTCGGTAGCTCTAATTTTGATTTCGTATGAAATCTATCAGAAAAAAGCTGCAATGCATCTGTTGCACTGCTCACACATCAGGTTGCTCGGTCGCTTTCTTGATAAAGACCTCGCGTCTGGCCAGGCAATATCAGATAATTAAATAACATGTTATAAGTATTCTAAATTATCTGATTGTAGATCAATATAAGAAAACTGGTATTCATATTCATGATTGTTGCTTCATAAACCTAATACCTACCTATTTCAGTTTACAGCTAACACGATGGGCATAACCTTATCAGGGATACTACAATTTTAAAGACACCAATAGTAAAGTATACTGAATTTATAAATTTGAATAATCATACAACTTCTGACTCGCTTGATTGATGACATTTGATAATCTAATACTTCTTTGTTTGCACAGTGTACATAGTATAATATTAGAACATAATGCATTTTATGAATATGAGTATTGGGTTCAATAGAATAACTTTTTTTTAAACATGGTATTATATTTTACAAAAAAGATAATATCAAAAAAGTACATTCAGTGTAAAAATGTAAGTAATCAATATTGTTAAAATAAAATATTTTTAATAACATTTAACAAGTAAAAGTGAAAGCTTTAACAACACTCTTCCTTATTCTTATTTACCACTCAACTATTGTGTGCAAAAATAAGCAGATTTAACTAAAATAGAAGCACGCACACATATATACAACACCAAAAATTATATTGCAAATAATTCTCAATTCATTGCGTGTGCAACAGTATAAATAAGAAAGTTTTAAATAAGAAAGTGTGCATTCTTGAAATGAGAAAATGTGCACATGAAGATAGCAAAGAGCAGCACAAGTCCTGAAAGAAAGGTGAGCCAAGGAAGATAAGATGGTATATATATATATACATCTTGTATAAATATAATCAAGTAATACAAATTAACTTATCAAAAATTAAGTAGGATCAAACTCTTGTGAAACTAAAATTTTTGTGTCAGTAAAGTTTAAATTCATCATTAAAGAACATGTAATAAAACTCCACCACATTATGTAAGTTTGAGGGGAAGTTTTTACAGGTGAAAGATAATATTGTAAATTATAATATAACGGCCATTGTATAATGAGACAATATAATAATATTTTATGTTATGACTGTAAAATAAAGATAAACTTTATGGTTATTCAATTTTAAATATATAAATTTGGTCTGTCTAAGGTGTAAGTAAGGTTGTAATAGGTGGTGGTAATATCCTAATCTTGCTAGTAGCCATTGCCATGCACAATGCCATTTCCACGGGCAGCTCAATGATACTTGCTTACATGTAATTTTAAAATAAATCTTTGATATGCTGTCTGTTGATTGTTGTCTAGTTAATTAGCAGGTAGGCCTCTATCAATAGCCATTGACCACCAACTTAAGTATTGTTATACAATGATTTGTTTTGGATAAAATTTACTCACATAAACCTTTTTCTATTTTTTTTCATTTGTTACTATTTGTTTACTTCTTACTACATTATTATTTAAAAACTCAAGTCTTTACTAAGCTAATAGTATTTGTATTGTAAGTTTAATTAAAGAAAATTTGCAAGAACATTAATTGAACCTAAAAGCGTATAAAAATATTTTCATAAATATATTTATCTTCTATCTAAATATCTAATACCACCAATGGCATGAAGACATCAAACACATACACTGAAGATCACATACAGAGGAACACTTATTAGGGACAGTAAATATGAGAGAAATAGGTTTCCGTGCAGCAGTACACAACACAAGGAGATAATGCGGAACATATAATATTTGTAGATGTACTACGCTGGAATATTAGCAAGTTAGAAATATTTTAATAATTCCAGCTGTAATAATTTTTTTCTCAGTAAATCAACATCTTGCAACAGCTCTATAGTTTATATTTGACTTAAATGGCGATTTATTATTGTATTTTATAAAAATATGAAGAACAAAATGTTATAGAGTGAACAGTAATTAACGAGGAAACATCACACACACCAGTTGTGAGAACACACACAGTACTAGATGCAATGGGACGGAGCTAAGAATGGCCCGGGACAGACAAAGCATTGTAGGAGAAGACGGGCAGGTGTGTGCAGACGGATGGAGACAACAAACATGGCCCGTCCCCACGAGCTCACCTTTCTGGTTCAGCGGCTCCATGAGAAGCTGCATATCGAACTGCGTGGACTGCATTACACACAAAAAAAGCTTTCACTAAGAATGAGGCCGGGTCAGAAACGGGGCCTTATGATCCTCTGAAAAAGAAATTTGGTAAATGTGCATGCAAACCCGCCTTAGTAATAGGAAAGGTAGGTCTCATTCAATGTTTTTAATACTTTTACATTTTTTTTTAATTATTTTTTTATCAAATTCTTGATCTTTGCCCTCACAATTTTTAAATAAGTACCTAATTTACAATACTGTTTAATAGTTTCTAAATAAAATAAAATATTATTAACTAAAATGATAAGATTTTCAAACATAATAACAAATAAGTACTAACAAAAGACAGGCGAACATTGTGAGGATTTTTCAATTTTAGGACAACTAGTTTAAAAAATATTAAGAATATAAATTACGCTTTCCCTTATACTATGGCAGCGAGGTAATTAACTTATTATGGCAATAAAGCAATATTTAAAATGTATTATGCTTACATGCAGCGGCACGAGTACCCATATTTATCAACTGTATCCTGAAGCTGCCCTGCATTTGAATGTCCGTCGCTCGCACGTACTGAAACGGCCGGGAACTCAATCGATAACATCAATATAGCCCGGATAGAGCGAAAATCCCACACAGAAACTGCCTGGGTGAAAGAGATGAGACCTAAGTCTAGATTTTCTCGTCTCTTCGTTCTATCTATTGATCTCGTACAATTTCATTTCTGCGCGCGCAATCTATATTGTTTAAATATATGTCAAAGGCAAATAGGGATGTTCGTTTGGAAACGACAATATAAGTATGGATGCAATAAACGAATTGTTTTATTTATTTAAATGGGTTTTTTAGAGGTTAGCGTGGAATGGGATGAAGGACATATAACGAAGAAAGTTATGAGAATTAACGTGGATGGTTAAAGAGGTAAAAGAAGACCGAAAAAAATGTGGTTGGATTGTGTGAAAGATGGCATGTGTAAAAAGAGTGTGAATTCAGACATGACGGCTGATAGAGGGATATGGAAGAGAAGCAAATACTGTGCCGACCCCACATAGGTGGGAAAAGGGCAGGAGAAAGCAATGTTTTATTTTTAATAAGACTTTAAGATTTCGGCAAGCTAATGCCAGTGAGTTTAAATTTTTGTTGAAGGTGTTTACCGTAAGATTGATCACCTCTTAGAGCTGTTATAAGCGAGCAGCAATTTTTTAATGGTAGATAAAACTACAGCCGTCGCCGCCTGACATCGCCTGCCTTCGATCTTTTTCCGGTTACCGCCGACGCGTTTATGGCTGCCGTCGAAAGATGGTGAAGCTTACAGTTATGGCAAATCTCGTCCACCATTTTGTCACTCGACGGCATAGGCCAATAGTGCGCAGCGTTGTGCGTCCACAAAATGAGCAACAGTGGCGAAATTGATGTTGAATTGTTAATCGTGATAGAAAAAAAGAGCATGTACTTGGAATTATAAATTACAAGACTACAGTAACAAGACAATAAAAACAGAACATGGGCATTTGTGTGAGGAAGTCTTAAGTGATTTCAAAGATAAATCTATAAAAGAAAAAAAACACCTATGTATAGAGAAGGTGTTTTTTTTTCTTCAACCTTCAAATGTATCTTCAAACCTGAACGTGTCTTTCTCTTCCATTTTTGTCGGCGTCGACGGTAGATTCGGTAGAGATGTCGCCTGCCATTTTATCTGCCGTAACAAAGTACCGCGCGTCTGTAAGAGCATAGGTATTCATATGCTAGGTAAAATGTGGTAACGGTGACTACATCCATACCATAATTTTTATTGTAACAAGAAAAAAGATGGGAATAATTTTTACCTACTTAATAACATATCCACTCGTGCCAGTACTCATATGAGACGAAGCGAGACCACAGCGGCGATTATTACACTAATTCAAAATTTCAAATAAATTTGTTACTTTTGCGATGTGGTAGTTGTGTAGTGCGATTTGCAGGAAGAAGCCTTACGATCATTTCGTTCGATTAGGAAACTATATCGATTATTCGTGTATCGTATGTATCGATATGATTGACCACCTCTACATTAGTACATTCATTTTAAGTTAGTATAATTTGAAATCAACAAGTCAATAAAATACTATATGTATGTTATAATAATTTATATTGCGTATTTTTATTTTGTGAACTTCAGTTTTCTTCTTCAAATGAGAGAAGTGATTCTACCTCTTCATATAATTAATAATCTTTCGTGAATACTATCATAGTAAATAATAATATAAACATATGGCGTTTTATTTGAATAAAAAGAAATTACTAGAAAATATTTTATTGTCATGATAATCTATATCACAAATGTGCTCACCTATCGATTACAATCACAGTAACACCGCGAAGGCAACTATCGTTGAAAGCGTTTGAATGAAATAATTTTCTCTCCAAGGCGATATTATATGAAATGCATGTGCACGATTTTAAATGATATAAAACTAAGTTCTTACAAAAGCCCTAACTCCCCTATCCTATATACAACAACATATAATAAAATAGACAACACTTCAAACTATTTTAAGTTCTAAACCGTCCACAGTAGCCTGTAACGAGTGTACGTTATTACAATGCACGCCCGCCGTCGCTATAGTTTATTGACTCACGCACAGTTGGCATTGAAACTAAACGGTGCCGCGGGTTACGTGAATACGGACGTGCCGTCCCTCGCCGCGGCGCCGGCCAGTGCCTGCTGGATAACTAATTGCTGCGCACTGATCAGCTTCTTCAGTTCCCTAACCTCCTGCGTCAGCTGCCGCACATTCTCCGAGGTCTCGTCCAGCCTCGCTTGCAGACTGCCCAGGCCAGAATATCCATACTCTCTATAACTCGAGTCATTATTATTTTCATACTTTTTAAAGCAAGAATATGCCCCCGTAGTAGAACCATTCGAGGATATTGTATGACCGTACTGCTTCCTCATCTTCGCTATATCGTAAGCCGCCATCATTATATCTCTGGGCAACCTTTTCTCGCTGGGATTTAGAGGTTTCACACTCAAGACTACTCTGTAAGCTTGCGGAGAAACCAATGCTGAAGAATGTAGAATTTTTAGTAGACATTTCGGTAAGTATCCATTGAATAATGCCAATTCCATGTACGATATTAGTTTTGTTTGCCTCACGAGCTTGGACAATCCGGCGGTTTTCCTCAATCCTTGGATATCGTGGACCGCTATACCGACGAGGAGATTCATCAGGACGACCGTAACAAACATCAGGAATAACACGTATGTGATTTGTGCCGAAAACTCTAATAACACCGGTGGATCATTTCCGTCAGGTTCGTTCAGCAGTAAATCTAGGTTCAACTCTCCAATCATCATTGTTAGTACAGTGATGAAGCCCATAAATGGGTTTGCAAATGACGAAGAATCCGGGAATATGACGCAAAAACTAATTGTGAAGCCGATCAATATGCACGAGTAGGCCATCAGAAGCTTTGCGAATTCCTTTTGCACTTTTTGATACATGGCCACGTAAGTACCGAAAACGGGAAGCTGTCCGATCATCATCATAAGGTTGGTCCACCCGGCGAGCACCGCAAACGCCCCGACATGATTTTGCCATGTGTAAGTTATATTTGTATAAATATATGAGATGAGAAACACGCTCACGATGACAAACCATTCTATTATGTTCTCAGACTGCATAAGGTATTGTTTGACGGTGGAGTAGCCCGCTATACCGTAAACCTTTCTAAATATTTCGAAAATGGTTATTCCCGCTAACACCCACCATTGCATTTCGATCACAAACGGGTTTTTCCTTAACAAGTCTCCGAGAATTGACTGCTTCTGGCACAGCTCCTGTTCTTGAATGGTTTCTTCCATATCCTTACTCCCGTTGTAACAGTTATGAGCCAATGCGGTCAAAACGTATAAAGTGAGGCACAAGACAAATATAAAGCTCAAGAACAGCCGCGCCACGTAGTATTTGCGAATCTTCTCCCACTTGATGTAAAGGAATGCCGAGCATAATGGATGAAGTAGCACTTCTTTCTGTCCCTCATCTACAAAAGTGTTCAGGTAGCTTATCTCTCGCGGGTAACAGTGCTGAAGTATGCTGCGAAAGTCAAGTTCTAACTCTACTTCTCTGTTGCTCGTTTGTGAATGGTGCAGAGTGATAGCACAGTCTAGTTTTCTTGTCACCATAGCGAGTGAGGCAGGGGTTTTACGGGCGATTACATTGAGAGCAGAATTTCCCTTTTTTGATCTAGTAGTGACGTCAGCGCCGTGGTAAATTAGAGTCTCGACACACGCAGAGAGGCCATCTAAAGCGGCCAGATGGAGAGGCGTGAAACCGTATTCATCTTTCTGATTGACATTCGCACCCCAACTTATTAAAGTTTCGATAATATCACAGGCACTGTCAGATTTTCCTATGGCGGCATGTAGAGGCGATCTCATGTCAAAGTCCATAGCGTTAGGCTCGGCGTTTCCTTTTCGTAATAACGACTCGACACATTCCAGGCTCGCAGACCGGGCGGCCAAATGCAAAGCCGTAAAGCCGCGATGATTTTTTAAACTCGCATCGGCGCCCTTAGAAAGAAGCAAATCGACACAATCTGCAAACCCACCGTCCGCCGCCAAATGTAATGCCGTCGACTCTCTATCGCCGACTCTGGTTCTTACGTTAGGATCAGCGCCGGGAGTATCCAAGAGTATAGCCAGACATTGTATCATGCCCAAGTCGGCGGCGAGATGGATCGCGTTGGTGCCGCCCGGCTCTATTAAATTGACATCTATTCCATGCGATATAAAGAGCTTGAGGCACTCCACAGAATTGGCGCGTACGGCGCAATGCAGTAAGCCTCCTTCACAATTGACGTACTTGACGGCCGCGTGGACGGACGCCCCGCGACTGATTAGTAAATTAGCCACTTGCACTGAATTCCCGAACGCGGCACAATGGAGCGGCACGAAGCAACGGGGCATGTAATTGGGATCCGCCCCACACGATAGCAGATAGTTGGCGCACTCCGAGGACCCGCTGAATGCCGCGGCATGAAGAGAAGATAGCCCTAATGCATCGAAGTATAGCGGGTCCGCTCCCGCTTCTATCAATGCCGGGAGCAATTGATCCTGCCTAAGGAACGCTGCCCAAAACAGACAAACGTTTCTCTCCGCTTCGGTAGCATTTTTGAAGGTGTTCAGAGCGGTTTCCGTTGTGATGACCCCCGACTCCAGCTCGTCTAGGAGGCGCAGTCTGCCTCCGACCGCTCGCATTTGCTCGTGTGCGCTCTGACGTAACGAGTCGCCGCATATGTGCGCAGTTAGGTCCAAGGGTGGCTCCTCGAAGCTGTCGTACATGTTCGGTGCGCTTTCGGCTGGAGGCGAGGACCCGGCGAGCACGTATTCAAGGTGCCCGGTGGACGGGAAAGCCCGCTCGAGGGACTCCTCATCGGCGGGCTGCTGCTGGGCGCGCACCGGGGAGCTGAGGGTGCGGGCGACGCGCTGGCGGCGCTCCATGTTCTCGGAGGGTGCCTCAGGCTCCGGAGGGCACGGGGCGCGGCGGGTGCGGAGCCAGCGCCGCGACAGGAGGCTGCGCGCTGTGGGCATGCGGGCGGTCAACGCGTCACTGAGCGCTACCGCTATTGTACGCCAATTGCGACGGAAAGAATGAATCGCGCGCACCTTTTCGTCGTTAAGGTGCATTCACACGTGACTTATGTATACGGTCGTTTATTTTGATTTTAATAATTTATATTAACGCTGTTGCAGTTCCCTAGGTGCCTTCTAGAGATATTCTGTCCTCTTTGGTAAGTCTGGAAGATCTGAAGTATGTGGGATTCTGCGCATTTGAACTCCCTTGATTCTCGAGGGAGACCTGCAAAGGTGGGGACTCCGGGATCTTCTCCGAAACACAGCGGTGCCAGCCTGCCGCTTTAGTCTTATGCCTGGTTTGTTTAAGTGCATTTATTTGTTTTTTTTTTAAGAACCTTTAGATTTTAGATATTGTAAACGCTATTTAAATATTAATATTTTTGGTTAGTGTACGAGTGTTGTTGCTCAGACCAATTATAAGCGATTTATAATGGGAATTAATAAATAAAATGTGGTATTACGTTTGGAGTGTGCAAGGTTGTGTAAAATGTAAATACGTTATATTTATTTTTCAAACAATTGCCAAACCATTGCGACACTAATCACTAAATTGGGTTTTCAGGCGGCAGAGCTTATGTCTCGTGCACGTGATATATTAAATGTTTAATTCAACATCTTCACGTATCGTCTGACACAACCTTAGCAATGTGGTATACATTGGTCAGTTAACAATGGCCGTCGTCTGTCTGTATCTTAGGGTTCGCGTTTGTTTACAAAGTGCTGCTGGGTTAGCTACAAGTCATTTATACATTAACTTGATTAATTAAAGTAATATTAGGGGTTAATTATTTTTATGATTCGGATATAAAGGTGGAAACTTCATAATGACACTTCGACCATCACTCACGGATTATTTTGAAAGTGAACTAGGTATTTAAAAATGACCGAAAAGTGTGACAAGAACCACTATGTTGATCTATGTTTTTTATTTGATGTCTTACTATGAAATATTACACGTTCTTACATTTGTATTAGAATATCAAAATTCCCTGTTGCGAATACGAAACGAATATTTATCGGTCTTCGGTCTATTCTCAGCTTGTTCTACGAATTATAAAATCGAATCAAAACAATTCAATTGAACATACATTTTTACGTGTACTTAAGATGGGACCGTTGGCCTTCACCAACGTTAGTTACCATATAACTGTTTCAGTAGTCAGTGGCTAATTATATATGTATAACTTTTCGTTTTTTTTTAATTAAAAAATAGTTACTAATATTTGTGCCTCTAATATATTTGGGCTACAACAGGTTTTCTAGGCGATATGTTTTATATCCATAAATTCGAAGGTAGACGTAAGTTAGACTATAGATTATCTGAGATAATTAACACAACACTTAATGAACTTTGACATAACTTCATTTCGCTTACAAGGTAACCTATAATCGGAACAATTATTCCGCAAGGTCACTTGAGAGCTTGAGACCTTTGGACTTGAGCAGCGATCGTAAGACAACGTAACGTCGCTAAACAAGATTAGCGATGTGATCGCATCATCGCGTCCTGCCGGCGACAGGTCAAGTTCTGTGCCTCGCTGTTTAATGTTTAATCCAGGGGTCGGCAAGTAGTTTTAAGTGAGCTCTAGATACAGGATATTTATGGAGGTCCAGAACAAAGAACAACCACAGAAAGCCGAACCTCAGACCGCCAAGGTCTGAGGTTCGGCTTTCTGTGGTCCGGACCGAGACCGCGGTCCGCATGTTGCCGACACCCGTTTAAAAATATTAAAACGCTCCAGCCCGTGAACTATAGGGGATGACAAACGAAGTGACAAAGGTGTCTTATTTCAACTTCACGGCTACGGAAATCTATTTTTAACCGACTTCAAAAAGGAGGAGGTTATCGAGGAGGGTATTCGTTTGTATGTTTTTTTTTTGTCTTTGTTACCTCAGAACTCCGCTCCTAGTGAACCGATTTCGATGATTCTTTTTTATTCGACAGGTAGTGTTTGTCGTGGGGTCCCATTTTTTTAATCACGATCGGTCTAGTAGTTTTTGAGTTATTCTTAATAATGCGATATTTAAAAACGTTCATTTTTAATTTCTTGGCTTACGTAGGCTAAACTATAGGGCGTACATAAAAATGATGTATGAAAGAATTGTAGATCACTAAAAATG
>DWTW01000653.1:0-15168 GCA_018246275.1 Papilio slateri | reverse complement strand
ATAAATAAGTATATTCTGTAATTATTATTTTTTATAATAAAAATAATAAGTAAAATATATTGATTATATAAATTTTCAATTGGACCCGGTAGGGGCGCTGCCAACGAGTTTACTTTTTAACGAACAACGAAACGAATACCGAAAATACAAGTAAACGATCACGTTTATAAACATACCTCGGTACACTAACACAACAGAAATTATTGATATTTTATATATTAGGAAAGAAAATGGATGTTACGAAAGTGTAAAAAAATAGTCATGAGATTTGTAAAAAAAAAATAATCACATATGTTCGGAGATACGAGTTTTGCAAAAAAAATATATATTTAAAAGTAAACAAAACACAACCTCTTTCGACCTTACAAAATGTTATCTTATGATAGTAATTTTGAAGAATAAACCTGTATAAACGTAAATGTGTACCACAGAGATATACTAAGATATAAGAAGCACTAGAGCATGGTCTACATTTCGAAATTTTTGTCATTGAAAATAATCTAAATTTAGACAAATTATCTATGGTTAAATACATCAAGTTTTAAGATCACGATTTAAGATTATTTTTTCTGAAATCACACAAAAAATTATAAGATATTTAATAGAAATAAGTTGAAAGTGCAGAATATAGGTATCATCATAATGACTGAAAACAGTAATGACTTATTTTACGTTTTTTAATCAATAATCAATCATATTACTATATAGATAATCATTATGCATTTACAATTACAACGATTTATAAATAACCACAAAAATATGTTCGATAATAATTACAAATGTATGCATATGCAAACGAGGCATGGAATACCTTTTGCGTACAACACTTAAGCTAACCTGATGACATGACCACAGGCAAGTCGGGAACAGGCGCCATGTTTAACAATTTCATATGTCCTGCATATATTTTGTATTTCATCTTAAAGACAAAATTTCCAAATGCAAATTTTCTTCTATACGTAATGTTTTAATTCCCGATTAACATTGTAACCCTTGGAAGTTTACATCTACAGTAAATTGACACTGGGCATGGTTTTTGTTCAAACAACGTTTAAAAATAATAAAATTTAGTAACATATACTTACGCCAGCAAGCTTAATTTGTTCTTTGAATTATTTCAAACAAAAAATTACAATAAAACCTTTTTTTCATTCCAATTTTTCTCACATCTGATGACAACATCGTCCTGCTTTATACTGAGCAGCTTCTTAGCCCTCGACAGATCCTCAATGAAACACTTTCCTTTCTCCGTTCTCATGATCTGTTTCTTTGGTAACAAGTTCTTCGACAGATAGGAAATGAGCTTCTGCCAATCCTTTAACAGGAAGAATGCTTTATCATGTCTAGTTTCGAGCGGTATTTGTCCACTGGAGTGTTCGAAGAATATATTTATAATATCCTTGTGGCATCTTGAGGTACGATTTGCCTTTATCATTGAAAGCAAAATATTATCGACATCTCTATGGGCAGTTATTATTGGTTTATCATAGATATTGTTGTACAGATTAGTTTCTTCGGCGGGACCGACTATATATATTACATGGGAGGCCAGACGGAAGGCCTCGTTCGCCCATATGAATGGGTCAGCGTGAGATGTACTGGATATATCTCCGTCGTACATCATTTCGAAGCCATATTCAGATCGCAAGTATGTGACGAAGGACGCAACACATTCGGCGTGCAGTCGGTTCGCTGGTGAGTATATCACTAATATTTTCGGTGGCGAAGGTAGTTCTAAAGCTGTAATAAAGTTTGTTTTACTTTTATTGTTCTGATTTTTAAGTGTAATTGGGAGATAGGAAAGCACAAAAACATAGATCATTTTGTTCATAATATATTTTCAAAGTGATTTTTAAAGATTGCTTTTTATTAGCTAAGTGTTTGTTCATTACTTTCGTTTTTTGTTGAAAAACCAGCAGTTGACCACAATTCTGTGGTAACACAGTTAAGTGGTGATGTGGTAGAAAGATGCTACAACAATAATCTCGATATCTAAAACTTTCGAGCACAAAAAAGACTACACACATTTGGACACGCATCTCTATTATAGAGACATTATATCGATCAGACTTAAGGCAGAGGTGAGAGAATGTTCACTTTATAATTGTGTAATTAATCAATGAATCACTTTTGGAACAAATTAATATGACAATTTGGTACACCTTACACTCAGTCATCACTTAAACAAATACAAATTTAAAGTATTCCTCACCAGGGGCGGCGACGTAGTCCCGGCAGCAGTAGCGGCGCATCACTCTCAGCGCGATGTAGTACGCGAACAGCGTGGCCACTATCAGGGCGGTGATGCTCGCTATGCAAATGCTCAGTGGCTGCACTTCATTCGCTGTAACAAAACAAATATTATTAGTTGTTTATATAATGATTTTATTTAATACCAGATGATATGTAACTATGACAAATTTGAGAATAACTCAGGCTCAATGTAAGTTGTGGTGACTTATAAAGCAAATAGATATAGTAGAGTGTTGATTATCCCAACATCAATCAACTGAACAACCACTTTACCGGACTGCAAGTCCTTATGTACGTAGTAGTATGCTAAAAGGATCTCAGCAACTTGTGGTTCAGAAAATAAAGACGAAAGTGTGCGTGAAATGTGTAAATAATATACATTTGGACAAATATAATTTTCTAAGCTCATGTAAGGATAGCGGTCACCTGTTGATCCTTTGAATAAGTGTAATCTTAATTAGTAAGTGTTGTTATTTCATTTTCTTAAGTTATTTTCTTCTGACTTAATACAAAACCTGCTCTAAAAAAATATAAAAAACCATTTACTCACTGATCCTTATTCTCGGACTCTCCACATATTGGCACTCCCCTATTTCGTCGTTACAAGCAGCATGAATGACCGTGACCACATAATAATATGATCCGGATTTCTTCAACATGCTGGTCTCGTACATAACTTCTTGTGAGGTATTCTTCAACTGTATTGTGGTATTGGCAACCATATCGTCAGCCGGACATAATGTTTCCTTGTCACATTCTCTAAACACCGCTATCTGGTACGCTGTCACCTTTAAATTGACAGGAGGTGGAACAACATGCAATTTCATTTTGTCTGTTAATATTTCGATGTAGACAAATGGCTTCCATTCATTGACAGTCGCCGTGGGACCTGTAAGGTTATCATTTATTGTCAGAAATCAACTCAATAAGTTTAACAGTTGCATGGGCTAGTCAGAGTTAGTCCAGTTTTTGCACACAATTTGAGTTTCAATCAAATTACTACAATCAATTTAAAGGTAATTCTTCCTTTCAGTCAATAGTTGTCCACTTCTAGACATAGGCCTCCCCTATTGATTACCACCAAAATCGGTCCCCTGCCCTCATCCAGTGAATACCTGCAACCTTGACTAAAAGTACTGCTTAGCCATAAATATAGATAACGAGAGATGAGTTGCAATATGTTGTAGACATTTGTGTCATCAATGTAGTCTTTTATTTTTAATTAGTAAACTGTATTACTATAGAAATGTGCAGTGTAATAACGCATTCAGAAAGTAAGTTATTATTGGCATTTCTTTAATCATGATGATATTTAACAATAATAGATGGCCATGTTTGGTATGTGCCAGTGTGTAAGGCCATTATCTTGGATTCCATTATGTTGTGGTCTATTAAGTCTTTGTATAAAAACACATGATGATTTAGAAGGAATGTTAATAAAGACTTACTTAACATCTGCGCTGTGGGTATATTAAAGTAATATTGTCCTCGGTTCACCACTATATCATCGGTGGCCTCAAAGTCGAGGATGTGACTTTGACCATTAGGGTTTCCATCAGAAACTGGCCAGTAACAATCATAGTAGAACATGGACTGGTCATTTATGGTCACATTGTTTGATATCACAATATTCCTACAATGATTCTCAAAACTCTTCTGCTTCGAGAATTGAAATCGAAATTTCATCGCTGAAATAAAATTACATTGATCTTTGATACCAGCATGAATAGAGACAGCAATTATTTACATTTGACCAATTTTATTAGGTGCCAAATGTAAGTGGACTTCTCAACGTAAAAGCTAGCTATATTATGCGATCACAGAATGAAAACAGGTGCAATAAATGGTCTTTGTTTGTTTTGGCCTTTGTTTTTAAAAAAGAAGTGAAACTCATTAAGCCATTGGCTATCAAAGTAGACTAAGCTCCAAAATTTCCAATCTCAGAACCCATGTCTTGGCTGTCATAAAAAAGATGGGTAATGTCTTCCAACCGTCAGTCAGAGACCGGCTGGCTCATTAGTATATAATCTTATAATTAGTCTAGACATTTGTTTGTTCAGTCGCATCCTACATTTTAGGGCCAAATCAATATTCATTCATGACCCACTAGTGGGTCACAACCCATAGTTTGGCAATTCCTGCATTAAGCTGTTAAAATAGAGTCACATTTTTAACACATTTTATATACTTACTTTTCCATTTGATATTACTGAATGTTATATTGAGGACAGTATGGTTGACCATGTAAACTGTACCATATGAAACATGTTCAAATGGAAGCATATAAGGCTTCAAACTGACACCACCAATGTGAGCATTAGGAGCTATCGGAGCAAAGTTCATGCCCTTGCAGGCAGCGCTGTTGGATGGGTAGTATTCCAACTGGCATGTGTCTTCTGTATAATCATGGCCCAATATCTGTTAAAATATTAAACACTAATTAAAAAAATGATATATAGACTGAGAGACTGAAATGATAATAGACATATTTTTTGTAACATAATATACAACAAAATTAAATATTTAGGCAATCCGCTACTTGTTTGCCTCTTTTTTCTATAATAAAACTAATTTTACATCATTTTTACCAACCCATAGTTGATTTACTTAGTAATCACTTGCACTAATGCCTTCTTTTATCATGAATAAAAACAAATGCAGAACATTTTGAAATGAAGTTCCTTATGGGACGATGCAGAGGGGTACCCTAATAGGGAAAAAATGTCGTAACGTAAGATTTGTATTATTTATGTATAGTCTTTGTATGATGGCTATACCGTGTCTAATGTGTAGTCGATGTGATGACAGTTATTATTATTATTATATCATTCGATAGATATATATATTCATATAAATAGCTGTATTTAATATTTTACAGTTAGCGGACGTGTATGAATTTAACTATGATATTTAGTCCATCTATGTATGAATTTAACACATTTACATACGTGGTAAAACATTTTTTCGAGCACTGCCATATCTATTCTTTTTAAAGACCAAATAGGTAACGTTGATAAAAGCCGTCACTTGTACGTGCGAGCCTTTTAGGATTAGCACCTACGACTGTCTTTTTGCGTCGTCAAGGTTGGCCAGTCAATAAATCAATAAAGAGACTATCTGCTAATTATACATAAATAAATATTCACCTGAGTTGTGCAACTCCTTGTTTTGTTATCGCATAATTGGCTGTATCCCACAACATATTGCATATAACATATAAAAATGAAATAAAACAAGTATCTTGACATCGCTAAAGCAAATGAAGTAGAGTAATTAACGTTGGAATAAGTGACTTTTAGTCATATCGAAAAGGAAAACCTTCAAAACCTTGTAAAATACTAACAAAATTCATAGGTTAAATTAAATAAAATATAAAATAATAATTTGTTTACAGTCCCACGATAACTGTTCTACTCTGCAATCTGCAACAAAACAACAATATGGCAATAATAATATGGCTGCTGTTTGCGCAGAAAAAAATCGACAGATTATGTAATGTTGTACCATACAAAAAAAAGTTCAACGATGAATCATCGCTCTAACATGTAAATACTGGTAATACCGGATAAAAAAACCTTATAATAATAAAAAAATCAAGAAAATTAGATCATAGAAACTTGACATCTAGACCGAATTAGGGAATTTCAATTCTAGATAAATATCAACGAGCAATTATCAAACAATTTATACAAAAGTTGAGTTCATAAATGAATAGGCAGAAAAGAAAATTCAAATTCTACTAGTTTTCAATTTTTTTGTGTCATGTCCCGGCGGACTACCTGGTCCCGGGCCGGGTAAAAGATGGCCCGGTCGATGAAGTAGTCCACCAGGATGCGCCTGAGGTACCCCGGGACGCGATGGTACCTCAGCGCCTCCACGATCGTCGTCCAGGGGATCGTGTTGAAGGCGTTTGCTATGTCGAGCGACACAGCCAACAACACTCCTCTCTGGCCGACGACCTCCTCGACCCTGTCCCTGAATCGGGTGATGGCGTCGACGGTGGACCGCCCGCAACGGAAGCCGAACTGGCCGCCGCTCAGGTCGGGCCTCACCGCCTCCATGTGTGCGACGAGGCGCGCAGCTACCACTCGCTCGAAAAGCTTGCTCGCCTCGTGGAGCAACACTATGGGGCGGTAGGCCGACAGTGAGTCGGCCGGGCGCCCGTGCTTTCTGAGAAGCACGAGCTTTTTTTTATGGGAATAGGTGGCAAACGAGCAAGCGGGTCACCTGATGTTAAGTGACCGCTACCCATGGGCATCTGCAACAAGCAAATGGTCGCAGGTGCGTTGCCTACCATTAAAGGACAGAGGTGATAGACTGGAAAAGGATATTTCCTTCTCCCATTCATACCCTCCCCGTCCAAAAAAGTAGAAGAAGTATTTTATTCCATTCGGAAAATAAGGATTTGTTTCAAAAACAACATAACCTATCGAGGAATTACAAAATAATACGTCATGTCGTTATTTCAACACTATCGGGCGCGGTCTCACAGCGTTCAGTCGTTTTTCGTCAAGTGATTAATCACCGCGGAGTTGTGTCGGACGTGAGGAAATATCAGTTTCAGTGGTTTCCTTTAGACGATACATCGGGCGCATCGGTACGTCTGTTGCCAATTAGAAGGGGCGGAGTGAGGAGAGGCCGCGTCACGCGCGGATTTAGATCTATCTTGATTTTTAAATATGAGTAAAAAATATTCGTAGACAATTTGGTCACTAAGCGGACTATGAGAAGTGAAGCTAACCAAATCTCAAGCAAATGCTATATTTTAGAAAACCTATGTTACTCTATATAGAGTAAATATAGTATATAAATTCAAAAATAAAACATAAAGTAACAAAACATAGAAATGCCCTTGACTTGTCGTTCTTAAAATGTTATTTCCTCAATTTAATTTGCTCTCAACGAAGTCCTAAGAAGTTACGCCCTGTTTACATTGCAATCAAAATATCTTGTCTGCTATTCACCTCAGAAAAGAGAATTCCAAGTTCTCGGACAGATTATTTTTAGATCCAGCCTCCGAGATGACTGAATTTATTAGGATCTGAACCACTTAAGCGTAGTTTGCAAGGCGCGAGTGAACGCTACGTTTGCTTTGACTAATGATTGGCCAACACAAACTGTTATTGGGGCTCTCGGAAAAGAACAGGGCGCACGGCGACGGGACATTTACTTATAATTTAAAATGGTCGGTGTCGGAGGATGTCTTAATGAATTATCACCGTCCGTACTAATGCTTCGCAATGTTACCGTTAAAGTCGGGTTAGTCATTTCATAAATTAGTAAGTTTTATTCGTTACTTTGCTTTCGTGCGATGAATTGCTATTTGTGGCTTGGTTCGCTTCTCGTGTCTTTGGCAAATATGTAATATTTCGGTTATTTTGAGAGATGTATATCAATAGTGATAAGTCTCCTTTATAAACTGTCTACTGGTAAACTGATGCGTGTCCTTTTTACTGCGACAAAGCGTGTGAGTGTCATTGTCTTCCTGTTTGAAGGTTGCTGTTTCTATGTTGGAATTTTTTTCGCTAAAAAGCGAGCAGACGCAGTATTCAGCAGGCTAAGACTTCCCTAACCATCAAAGGATTATTCCGCTCATTTACGTCGCTTTGTGATATTAATAAAAACAGTATTTATTGATTCCTTTTCAATATATCCCACACAACGATACTGGACGACACAAAGGTGGGAGTTTGAACCGGTCACCAAGCCACGAACCGGCTTAGTTTGTAACTTAGGACACCCCAGTATATCACGAGAGTGCTTCTGAAATTTAATGGGCTGGATTTAATTTTTTTTTTATAATTGAAGGCGGCAAACGAGCACGCGGTTCACCTGATATCAAGTGAACGTCACCCATAGGCATCTGCAACAAGCTAATGAGTTGCAGATGCGTTGCCTACCTTTTCATGGACAAATAACGGGATAAACAGAAAAGAAGGATACATACGATATATATTATGTTTCCTGTACATCCCCTCTCCCGTCAAATCCTCTTCCTTTTCCTATACTCTCCTATGAGAAAAGTATAGCAAGGGGAAAAGGACTAGGATTAGGCCTCCGGCACCTCACTCATCAGGCGAAACGCAGAAATACTTCTACTTCACGCCTGGCTTCTGTGAGGTCGTGGTATTTCACCGGTCGAGCCGGCCCATTCGTGCGACAGATGTTGTTGTTGCGGGCTCTACCACTGTTAAAATGTTCTAATTTCAAGTTGCCATCGTATTAATATGAATAATGTATTTTGGAATTTATTGACAATAATAATAATAATTCTGTGACAAATATATTCTGTGGCGAGACGAGTTTGAGCAGTTCATCTTTAAATCTATCTCACATCTGATTGAATATCGGCGAGTAGAATCTACCAAAATCTTTCTACACTTTGCAATATGTTTATGTATAATAATATAGTGGCAACATTTTTCCAGTAACCCTTATTTCCTACATATACCCTAAATTAGATAAATTGCTAAAGTGACAAAATAATTCATAAACATTTAAATCCACTGCGGGTGTAACCGCGCACTCACATTAGTGCAAAGTAAGAGGTAAGGGGTCACACTATATGGAATCAGCTTCTTTTTTCCATCAATTATCTTTTTAGGTACTATCTATCGTTTGCCGCCCAATTTGTTTTAAGTAACTTCACTTTCTCACGCAGTACTCACCTACTTAAATTAATTGCTTGGCCCAAATAGCCTTTGCACTCGTACCCGTGTGTAGAAAATTAGTCACATCAATCGACACTCCAATTGAAAACGTATTAAGTGTTCTATGTTTGTTCATATTAAGGGCAAAGATATCAGATGTATCGAATAAAAACTGGTTGTGTCCGTCGATTATCGATTCATTTACATATTTCTACCCATGTAATCTACCCATGATATGTTTGTAGGTACTCACATAGAACAAGATACTGGTTTAAAAAAAAACGAGCAGGATATTACTGCGTCACCATTACAAGATGGTACAGGTGACCACCTGACTGCACAATTTTAAAAACAAATTGCCTGCCAATGTTTCCGTTTTGTGTTTGTCGGATGACTATTTACTAAAGGTGTTTGACTTATTTCCTCTTTTTTCCTTTAAAATATAAATTTTAGCAAATTCTAAGCTAATTTCTAATAACGTAGGTACAGGCAATGTTTGTGCTAGGAGATGTTATGCAGTCCGTGACTTAAGCCATTGAGATATTGCCGCTTCGATATTATTTTGTTTTGGTAATGATTCTATAATACATTTATCTATATTTAACACACAGAACTGAAGTCTACAATATAAGCCTCTGGCTGTTTACATATTATAAAATAAACATTTAACAAAAAAACATATAAAAGATGTCTGTCAAAATCATTCATAGGGCGTGTGCTCATCTTTGTTTGAAGAATTCCAACAAAGATTAAATCATTCATTTTGTTATTAAAACAGAAAGCTTATCTGAGAGACTGTGGTGTGCAAAAAGCTTAGACGCAGTAATTGGACCCAGCCTAAGCCGACCTATGGGAGTGGCGTGCGCTCGCGATCAACGACCGAGATAGACTAACGACTTTCGAATGGAAGAGAGTAAGACAGAGAGGTGCGCACGCGCAAGTAGGCGGGACGAACTCGGCCGAATGCATCCGAATTAATACGAATTGAAAACGCCCAGTTACCGATCCTCGAGCATTGTAATCGACTAGTCGACATGATCTCTAAGTCTTCAACGGCGAAAATTATCGTTTAAAATTCTTAGAGGTCTTCATACACTGGACGTGCGTTAACAATGCGAGCTATGTGTGAGCGATGCGGCTCCATTACATAGGTATGAAGGAAACTTGTGGTTATTGGTGAAATGGACGGCGGTCCGAGAAGGTCGCTATTACGATAACTTTTATAGTGGTAATTAGTTAAGTATAACTTGAGTTAACCGAGTGATTTGTGTTACGGCGATTTCTAACTACTTAGATAGCAGTTAAGTGTGCAAATAAAGTTACCGATGCAACTCATGTTGAAAGTTTTAATTGCTCGCAGAGATAGGTTTGTGTATTAACGATGGTTGATATCTATGTGACACAATGGTTGTCGTCTACCTGTACAGTATTGTGACAGACAACAGTTAATCGACGGATCAATCCAATAACACCTACACCAGATTCAGATGCGTTGCTAGCCTTTACGTGGGAAATTGGTTTAGGGAAAAGGAAGGGAATGGAAAATAGATCGGGTCTCTGATGCATTACTCGTGTAAATAAATGCAGAAATATAAATATCACTACTTTTACCTACGATATCCTAGACCTAGTCTTTTAATCAATTGGTTTTAAATTAATCATCTGAAAAAAAATTGCAATCCGGAACTTTTTGTAAAATTAAAAAACTCGATAATTCGGCAGTTCTTTGTATGTCATGGCAGGCAAGGGAGTATGCTACAATATCTTCATTCGTCTTATTTCATAGACACATAAAAATCAATCATTAAAGTCAGTAACATAATTACTATTAAAGTTATAATTAAGACTAATTATAGTAATGTTATAGTAGTAATACAAAAATCAGTATCCAATATTCATCCAAAAAGTCGCATATCGTTATAATTCCCTATTCAAGTGTCATGTTAAACTGGTTTACTTTCTCGAGGTTCTAATTGATTTAGCTGTGGTTGTTAGAATTAAACAAGCTCGGGTCGATGAGGTCATTTAATACCTTGGGGTAATTGCTACCTGCTGGTTTCGAAGTCTGAACGGGTCACTGGCGGTGGATTGGAAGAAATAATTAGATTGAAATTGGATACATTGAGGAAGTAACATTAAATGAAAAAAAAAATATAATTTTCACGTGTCCATTTTAGCATCGGGTGATTCATACTTTTAGAGGCTGGCTTTTTATTGTAGGTACGAATACAGCGACTTAAGTCCTCGTTTATTGTACGTTCAGCAAAGCATTGGAACAAGTTGTTGCCGTCGCCGGTGTTTCCGTTCGTCTTTGAGTTGGGTACCTTCAAGAGAAGAGGAAATCATGCCAATGCTAAACCAGTGCGATAGATGGTAATCTATCGACTCATACACCACTTAACATCTGGAGGGATTATGACCTTTATGATAACATGAGTAGGCGGTATTCTACAATAGCGAAATATTTTTTTTGTAGAATACCACCTGCCAGTATCGTAGGCAGTATAAGATATAGTAGAATCCTAATATTAATTATAATATAAGATTATTTCTGGGGCTTAATTTGAAGATATTAATTTCGAGAGGTAATAAACGAAACTACTTCAAAGAAATTTAATTAGAAAGCCGCAAAAGATGCCAAATGCTTATAAATAAGATGATCTCAATAATAATATTAATTTAAATTCGATTGTTTGTTTGTTCCGGATAAACTCAAAAACTACTCAACGGATTTTAATTTTTTTTTTCATTTATAGAAAGGTCTTCCATTAGCGAGTAACCTGTTTTTGTCTATTTATCTACCCAAACGAAGCTGGTGCAATATTGCTAGTATTTTATACCGTATGTACCGTAGCAGACGTCGTAAATTCATGGTATATCTCATTCATTGTATATTAGATCAGGTCAGTTTTTAGTCAGTATCACTGGCTTAGTATAAATCTAATTTACAAGGATCTCTGCCTATCCTAGATTAACTAAATTTGTTTCAATATCAAACGAGAAAAGAGCGCGATGTAGTCGATACAATCACGTTAATTACATTAAGTACCGTTCTAATACACCATAAACCGGCTAAATAGCTTCGGGCCAATGAGGTGTAAAGTGAACCTACGGCGCCCGCCGGGCTACCGACTAGTGCACTACCGACTAGTACAATGTGTTTATATGATAATTAGCTTTCATTGTATGTATAAGGCGAATCCAATGAGTCATTCCAGGGGGAAACAGTTTAATCCCGCATAATTCGTTTTTATCTCCGTTCCTCTCTAATAGCTAAGACAAGAAAAGGACGCAGGTATCGAATCCCGTCTCATTAAAGTCGCATCATGGACGTCCGTCACTGTGTAGAAGTCTTAAATGCGTTCTATGAATCATTACTTATTGTATGGCCTATAAAAAAAAAGCGTTCGGATTAAACACAGACAAATGGCCCATGGCAATTATGTTGAACTTTGATTATCACACGCACGTTTCTGTTTTCTTGTGCTCACTTTTTGTGTAGCTTCGTATTTTTGTTTCGTTAACTTAGGTAACTTACAGTGGTAGAGCCTGCAACAATAACATCTGTTGCACGAACGGGCCGGCTCGACCGATGAAATAGCACGACCACACACAAGACAGGCGTGAAGTAGAAGTATTTTGCATTTCATCTGATGAGAGTGAGGTGCCGGTGTCCCAATTTTAGTCCTCTTCCTCTTCCCATCCTTTCCTAATAAGGATAAGATGGCAAAAGGGAAGAGGAATGGATGACGAGGGGATGGATAGGAAAAGAAGATATCCTTTGTTCTTTTTATCACCTTCTCTATTCATTAAAGGTAGGCAACGCATCTGCAACTCATTAGCTTGTTGCGGATGCCTATGGGTAGCGGTCACTTAACATCAGGTGATCGTTTGCTCGTTTGCCTCCTTTTTCCATAAGAAAAGGGAATAAAAATAATTACCATACAAACGTGATTACAATTTGTGTGCGTGTAACATATTATATGCAAATTATGTATAATATGATAGTAATTTGCCGAGTATTTTAGTTCATGGCTAATCATAAAAAATAAAACGCAGTAATCACTAGATATAGATTTGTTTGATGATTTGGTGTCAACATACAAATCTACAACTGTTATATAAAATATTGGAACAACATACAGTATGTTCTTTACGTATATGCACGCTAATACGTTAATCAAAGATTGAGTTATATGAGTATGACGTCATAATTTGTATGTCACAGTATACAGAATATTATTACATTAGCCTTGATTGTAAATCTCTACTTTATTTATTGAATTTCTGCTTACTCATAGAGTTTGATATTTCAATTGTGTGTAATTATCTCTTAGAGCTCTGCGTCACTTGGACGTCATGGCGACGTCACAAACAGTTTATATCGAAATGTATAGTGTGATCGTCGCCAATTTAAAAGCGTGGCCACTAAATAGGGAGTAGGACAAGTAGGAGGTACTTGGTGACTGGATACTCTGGCGGCGTGGCGACGTTTCTCCTAAAACATGCGCGTCCAAGCTGCACCTCGTTTACTAGGTGCCAGAATTTTCTTAACATTGTCCTGTTTAGTTAAATCGTGTTTAAATACATTGCTGATTAAGGAAATAGCTTATAAAAATTAAAAAAAAATATAATAGTAAACAAGTTACTTTCGGAACATGCATTTCAAAACACCACTTTAGTTTTAATGTCATATTAAAGAATGAATCTATAGTTACCTTATTTCTTTATCTATTTTTCTATGATTTAGGTATATAACAAATAAATGCGATCTCTTCTATTTCTTTTCCTGACGACGTAATGGCTACTCTACACGGCGACCTTTGGATGCCAGTAGTCAGTCTGTCAGTCTGAGAAGCTAGAACTAGTAAAAGCTCTGACTTACTACGACGTCACTATGCCGTCGTAGTAAGTCAGAGCTTTTACTAGTTATCCATTTTTTACTAAACTTGTATCCATTACCCAAACATAACCCTTATCGTAATGCTACGAATGGCTTATGACTTAATTAATATAAAGTAGGACCCTTTCTCACACATTCACTTGTCTAATATTATGCGGTCTGTGAAGTCTTTATTTCCTTAACAAGAATTAGAGAAATTCACTCATTTAATTACATAATCTATACACCTTTTTGTAAACAAATAGCAAAGCATCCTGATTTTTTATAATTAAATAATTAGGTTATTTAAACTTTAAATGTATTGTTTTACGGTAAAATGTAACGGTGATTTTAATATATTTATTTAAATAACCAAAAGCTCCGGATAAGTTAGAGAAGCGGGTCGGGCTATAGCTCGGATTAACAAAAGTAATTGAGATTTAGATGTTACTGTAATAAAATGGACCGATTAAATAAAATTAAACTTGACATTATTACTTTATAGAGTAATACATCTCTCTCTCTCTTTTTAGCCAAAAGTTGTCCACTGATGGACGTAGCCCTCCCCCATTGATCGCCACAGACATCGGTCCCCTGCCGCCCTCATCCAGGACTCCCGCAACCTTGACCAGATCATCGGTCCATCGTGTGGGAGGCCTACCTACGCTGCGTCGACCTGTGATTGACCCGAGTATCAGTCGTTAAACTGCGTCCAGAACCACCAGAGGACGGGCAGCAGCGTCCTCTCTGTACAGTACAACCACTGCGGTCGCCAACCCGCCTGCCAAGCGTGGCGATTATGGCATTACACCCCCCCCCCCACATGATGGTGACAATATATCACTAGAATTATATCACCTGTCACTAAGTACAATTATTTACAAAAAAAAACCCGTTGTTATACCGAGGACAATTTTTTTTCGAAGTAGAAATTGTTTTACACGGACGAAGTCGCGGCCGGTAGCTAGCACAATTTCATAAATCAAGATATTATTTTATTTGTACTTTGTACAATACATTTGATTACTTAAATTTGTTTTACTCGAATAGTTTTTAAATGTTACTTATAAAACTTTAAACTATAAAATATATTTTGTATAAAAAGCCAATTGTTATTATAAAGTTTTCATATAAAATATGAACAAACTTACTTTGAAAGCTTTCTAAACAAAAGAAATTTGCATAAAGGTATGTCAAAAGTTTGGTAGTTTTCATAATAAACAATACAAAAGTACATTCGTCTGAAGTTTACATGCCTGGAAATTACGACGAGGTAAGAAAAAATCACTTATTTTTGACGACGCAGTTGCATTTATTATTACAAAATGTTGTAAATCTTTATATACATAATTCTTCTGTACGTGTGTTGACAGTGAACTCCTC
>DWTW01000652.1:0-15178 GCA_018246275.1 Papilio slateri | reverse complement strand
GCAACACACTCATGAGACGAAACCCAGAAGTACAAAGACCTCTACCTCACGCCCACGTTCTGCGAGTTCGTGGTACTTCCCTATCAAAGCGGCCTATTTGTGCAACAACTTTTTGCTGCCGCTAATTCATTGCAGTTTTTGGACCTACAACGATTTGCAATCTAAGTTAGAAATTTTCTATACACATATTAAATGTATCTATGAGATAACTATCCATTCGTTTGACGCCCCTGCAAAGAGTGTTTAAATTGTTCGATGACAAACAAGCAAGCTTACATATTTTTATCAATTACTACAACTGCTAACAATATGGGTTTAGATCCGATCTTTTATTTTATTTTCTTTCTACATTCACCACTTCTGCTGGCAGGTAAATGTTTTTGTATGTTTGTTTTACTTTAAAATGATTGTTTATTAATTTTCTTTATTTATACTTATTTATTTTCTTTGTTAGTTTTGATTAGTAAATAAAATATATATAATCGTACATAAAATAATATGCAGATTTTAGCAGTTTTAATGTTAACAAGAATTTACTTAAATTCACTTAGTGTCGCTTATAAGATAGTGAATAGTGGATGTTGTGATTAATGTTGAGAAAAGTATTCTTCGGTGGTTTGGGCAACATGAAAGGATAAATGAAGTGAGAGTGGGTAAAAAGACAAATTTATATTGCAAAAGTGAATGAGTGAGTGAGAGCAGCATTGGCACGACGTCCCAGAAGAACTTAGATTAATGATCTACTGAAGAAAGGTAGTATAAGGAGTACCGGTACCTACGAATATGTATGCGCAGATGTAAAAGAAGCGAGAGAGGTGTGCCCGGATTGCGCGAAATGGAAATCCGTAATCTCTGCCTCAGAGGGGTCTCTGGGGTTCTGACGTGTCTGCATATTTTTTTACTTAATTTCCAGCATCATTTAAAGAAACAGTACCCAGACTTACTGGTGGACATGAAGCGACTCCGTACAGCCATCCTTACATGGTGTCACTGCAAAAGAGGTTGCTGTGGTTTCGACTTCATGTTTGCGGTGGATCAATAATAAGCAAAAATAGGGTAAATTATATTTAAAGATATTTTGCATCATAATCTTATGTGAATCAAGATGTCACTTGGTTCACAGTTATCAATAACATGGTAAAAAATCAAACTTTTTATCCTGGTCTTCTGAGACTCCATGAGTTGTTAGTAATTTCTTCTTTTAGAAGTCTGCTAATATATAATTATTTTCGTCTCCTCAGATACTGACTGCGGCACATTGTGTGTCGGATTCATTTCTAATGAAATGGTTGCCTCTGGATGCAATTGCAGGGATCCATAATAACTATGTTTTCGGGCAACAAGCTCAAATAAGAACAATTTTTAAAAAATATCCGCATCCTGACTACGACGGGTATTTACTTTATTGGTAAAGCATTTATCCAAATTCGTATTGGAAATTGGCTTTCTAGAAAAACTAAACCATTTATATTTTTCAGAGGTATTGGATCCCATGATATTGCTGTCCTCTATACATTCTCACCGTTTAAGTTTACACGGGAACTACAGCCAATAAGTTTACCTCACGATTTGAAACTTGATCAACAGTTACTAACTATATCAGGCTGGGGTCTTCTAAGTACAGGCATATTCATGTTAGATTTGCCTGAGAAACTACAAGAGGTTGAAGTAACATATCTCCCTTACGAAGGTAAAAATTGAATATAAGTGAATATAAAAAAGTAATGCAAAATGCAAAACTCTTGTGTAACATATTGATATATCTTTCAGATTGTTATGAGGCGATAGAAGGGGTGAAAGACGAAGATGAAATGAATCCACTCGATAAAGAAACACATATTTGTACAGGACCAATAACTGGCGGTGTTGCCGCTTGCAGTGGCGATTCGGGTGGACCTTTAGTTTTACATATTGTAAAAGATTTAAATAACACATCTAAAGAATACGACAGCAATGAAGGTGTTACTATTGAAGATTATCATAAATCAACAGTTGTATTGCTCGGTATTGTGTCATGGGGAATGACACCTTGTGGTGAAGAGGGTGCGCCAACGATTCATACAAAAGTCTCCACTTATCTTGATTTTATAGAAAAACATATGCGTAAATAATATAACTACATCGTAGAGATTAGAGTTATGATTAGTGAAGTGATAGATCGTTCCTTAACAAATTTACGAATGTACCCGGCAGAATATAAACAAGAGATTTCTGTTTAGCACAGTACTTATCTCTTGCTTCGCCTAGATCCACATTAGGATATATTATTTGCTTTTCAATCAATTTTTATGAAAAGACTAAAATTAAAACAAAAAATATGTTTATATCTTTTTATTGTTTTCTTATACAAAATAAGCTAGTTATATCTATATTCAGTCTATCATCCAAGTTCAGTTTAATAGCACATCGGCGGGCTTGTAACTGCCGCATTTTGGTAAGATATCAAGAACAGCTTTAGGGATGGCTACCGGCACGTCGATGAGTATGCTTGCAGGTAATGACAAGAAACTGCAAGATCTGCACTCCAACATCCAACTCCCACCTCTGTCGGCCTTCAACCTTACTATCGTGTATCCTTTATTGGGTACCATGAATGTATCTTTTATAGGCGGATTTCTTAAGTTTCTGAAAACATTTTTAACATTATAAAACAGTTTGATTTGATTTACAAATCGCCCCCAAAAAAGGTTGGACTTAATACCTAGATTCACAAATCCGTTCTGTGAAGTTCTGTGTGACTTTTTTAGTAAACTTTACGTAAATATTTAAATATTTATAATAAACTTTGCAACGAAATCTCAATATGAAATATCAGATACTCATATATATTAATTGTATGAATATATGCCTAACAGGAAGACAAGAATCGTCATAGATTGTATTAACGAAACTAGTTCAGACAGGAAATTTCATATGTCTGAAAGATCAATTGAAGCGAAATTGTTTGCATCCATAGGAGAGACCACAAACATCCATACCCCACACGTCTCCTTACTGTGGTAGCGAACTCTACGTAAGCTGAATAGAAGCACATTTTCGAAAAACAATAATTTTAAACATACCTCTCGATTTTTCCTTTTTTGTCCAGTAATTCTAACTCTGATTTTGAAATTGGTTTACCATTTTTAATTTGTCCGGTAGCCACGACTCTCATTGAATACCCATGCATATTGAACGTGTAAGAATCATTACTTCCAAAACCTGAAATATACATAAATACCTTCTTAATTTAATTCATACATTCATTAGAAATTGAGATACAAAAAAGGAATTTAACAATCTCTCTATGTAAAAAGAGATATATCTGTCACCTAGACCTCTCTCATTCTTAATTTTTTTTAAAAGCTTCTCATGTACAGTGCTTGAGGTGCGAGTATATCCAATATATGTATTTTCATGCATTCTGTAATTTTCTATAAATCTTATTATAAATAACTAGCGGCCCCCCGGCTTCGCACGGGTATTTAACAAAAATGAAGCCGGGAGAGGCCGCTAGTTTTAATATAAAAAAGTAGTTATTGTGACGTAACTGTAATAGTTAGACACATGGGATCGCGGACTTTTTTTGTAAATTTTGATTTCATCTATAAAGTTATAGTGCATTACTTTGCTCTAATGTCAATAATTCCCGCAGCGTCCTCGGTACAACGATTTTTTTGATATTTTTTGACACATTTGGTTACATTATCGAAATTTTCATATGGCTTCATATAGCTTTTTGACTGAATATTCTATCGCCTATATTCACCAGGGATAATGTAGGATTCTAATGGTGAAAGAATTTTTCAAATCGGTCCAGTAGTTTCAGAGCCTTTTCAATTCAATTTCAAATTCCAACAATCTAATCTTTTCTCTTTATAATATTAGTATAGATATAATAAAAATATATATATTTCAATACCTTCATTTACTATAGCCAGTTCCACAATTTGCTTGTCAAGTATTTTTAAAACTTGTATACACTGCAACTGTTTATTACTTTTCTCGTCACCGACGTTACAAATAGTATCAGGTTTTATACTTCGTGGCTTAAGTAGGTACAAACCATTTGGATATAGGAAATTTTTGTCATTAATTTGTACCACACCTCTGTCTTGTAATGCTGAAATATCAAATATTTTATACACTTTAAACCAATAAAACGAATATTTATGTGATTTGCTCTACCCATAATAAAAAAAAAATTCGAAAAAGGGATATGTTACAACGCACTATAGTTCATCTTTTTAAATGAAGAAAACCAGATGAGGTACCCAAGTCATATCTTTTTCTTATGTACGACCACGAATAACTTTTAACAGAGTATTCCGATTTTGATATGATATACTTTTACAAACAACAAACAAAACAATTACCCCTCAACTACGTTGAAGAACTGAGGGTGATTTATTGTTAACCCACCAAATTTTGTGCGTTAAATTAATAGATTAGAAATAGATAGAAATTAAATATGAACAGGAATCTCTATCGACGAAAGGTGGAAGAAACAGGATACTATGGATACTATCATGGAACTAACAGGATACTAAGGATACTATCTTTCCCCTTCCCGTTTCTTCCCCTTATTAGACAAGGATGGGAAGGAAGCGATGACAGACATTGGGACGTATTAAAACGCTAAGTTATTTATTACGTTAAGTTGTTGATAGCTACATTGTAACTTACACAAAGCTGCAGGATAAAAGTTCTTCTTTGGCGTAGCATCACTTAGGTACCGATAATCATTATCTTTATCATTAAACTGTACCAGATGTCTGTCTACCGCCAAATAGATAGTTTCAACATTTTTAATTAGATTTTCTTCTTGAAGAGACAATAATGTTTGACCATTTATTATCTTTTCGCTATTCGACGGTGCCTCGCTGTTTAGCGTCTAAAATAATATAAAATTCGTTTATTAAAAAATCAAATTCATCGTTATATTCGACCACAATTTTTTAATATAATAAGGATAATTCCTAAATTGACATAAGTTACCCACTTTGTTGGTTGTCAAACAATATGGAATAAGCCGTGCTCCTGTGGTCGTAGGGCGGGAAAATACAAAACATATTTGTATTTTCCCGCCCTAGGATTAATACTTCAAATGTCCTATAACGTAAATAAATTATGGACTCTGATGATCAATAAGCTCATGGATGGCTATTCATTATTCCTTTAAAGATACTTTAATTTTTTTACTCATGACTTATAAGTCACTACTACTACTTCTCATGAATTGAATTTTATTCAAATATTCTATTGATAGCTTAATAGAACAAGATTAGGGTCACTTCGGCTCTTTAGATACGATAGTTACATCGTGTTATACGCGTTTCCAGTAATTAACTACAGAACCCTTTAAACCAATACTTGGTAATATTTGCATCCCACAGATCTAATTAACCTGTATTTTGTAAGCTCTTCTAAAGACCGTATCCGTAAGTACAAAAGCAAAATTAGACAAGGTGGAAAACAAAACTGCATAAAAATTTAAGAAGGCATTTTTTCCAAAAAAAATAACTAAAGCAAAGGAATAATAAAATCAATTTATAACACTTTTTTTGCGTCTTAACATTCACCAGCCGTTTGTATTAATATGTATAGTAAATTATATCGTAAGCTTTTGATTTCATCATCATCTAAACGAAACTAAATTTAAATAAAAACAACCTATTAAATTTAAAGATTAGGAACTAAAACTGTAACATGTTCAAGAACACAATGATAGCTGGGTAGTTAACTATTAACTGCACCGTACTATTCTATCAAATTAATTATTTCCCAAAAATCAATTATAATACCAAAAATTTTAAACAGTAGTCACTGAGCAAGTATTGTATCAATTAAAATCACCTTTCTTACCGGGCCTTGTTCCAATAACGAGGTATAGTTGAACCCTGAGTACAGAAGCATGCCGTTAGCTGTCAAATCTTCGCACACATTGGTTCCACGCACATTCAGCCAGTATCCGCCGCTCTTATGAACCGCTTCCACGACTATGTCCATGCGTTCCCCTGAAATAATTAAATATTACTCATAAATATAATAAGGACAAAAAAGGGCATCAATCTGTCTCCTCTGTCATGTAACGAAATATTCCTAAACGGGACGGGTCCTTAAATTTCATTGCATCGATTTTCCTCCAAGTATCAATTCTTAGAAGTTTTACTTGAACAAACCCACACGTCTTTTTCGCCTCATAGAGGTAAACAAACTTAGCAATTGGAACACGTTTTTCACTGAGCTAATTAAGTCCCAAATGTAACACGCGATGCACTGGGAACGACCCAACCCACTTCAACACGTGTTAATTTTGGAAAACCGTAGATCTTTATTAATTTAATTTATATACTTTAGACAAATCACCACGGGTAACTTAATTCTTTAAATTGAAACACCTACGTCCATTTTGTGGTAGTTATTTATATATATAATTCTTTTTTTTTAGTTGTCAATAAGTTATTTTTGTTTGTTTACAGTAGAAGTATGATTTAAAATGATAATGGATCTTAGATTAGCAAAACGAAAACGATGAACGACTAATCGAACGAATTAATGTAGCACGTATTTAATGTCTTAGAAAGTGAATTGAGGCGACGCGAAACCGGTTTTGACGCTGACCTTAAACTCATAAGTGGACCAAAAGTGATAAATCATTATTGCCTTTCTCCTCTCGCTCAGTCGAATGCGCGGTGAAAACGACGTAGTGATTTTACTTGTACTTTTTCACTGACTGTGCAGTTTTGTACTGTTATTATAAGATTCAGAAATTTAATAGCAAACATATATACATATATAAGAACACATGCACACAGTCTTGTAATTAACTCCGCCGAGGTATTTATCCTTTGTTTTCTTTTATAATTCCAAAAAAAAATCTTTTAATACAATCTAAGTTGCAATGCGCTTCTAGTTTGTTACTATAAATATCTGATAATGTTAAACTTTCCCTTGTCATTAAAATTAGCCAGTACAAACTGTTGCATGAATGGGCCGGCCCGAGCGGGGAATAACCACGACCTTACAAAAATGTAAAGGCCGTATAATGCACACCACTCGGCGGTAGACTGACGCCACCCTAGGCGGCTTCCCTGTATAGATACCGATTACCGGTCGCTTATATTATAAATGCGAAAGTAAGTTTGTTATGCTTTCACGCCTTTATCATCACCTCAAGCGATCATCATGAAATTCTGCACACACACTGTCAAGGGTAGGAAAAAGTAACTATGCCGAAAAAATCTTGCTGAGGGATAGAAAAATAATCTAAAAACGGTTACCATGTAATGTTATAAGATTATGTTTTGACAATAACAAGTTTGATATATTTATCTAATAATTCCAAGTTGTTAGAAGCGAAATCAAGTCTCACGAAATTTCCAGCAGGGAAAATAAGAAACGAATGCGTGCGTAGTCGCGTGCAACAGCTAGGCTTACGAGGAAATAATTTAAAGTATTATATTAACAATTTGATGTACTGTCATCGCTTGGATTATTTTTTTTTCTGTATTATGTGACTACATATTGCTCATCGGCGATACAAATAATATGACTTGACTTGCGCCATGCTTATTAGCACAAGCCGATGTGTCGCAAAGGCAATCTGCCGTGCACTCTATTTTTGTAACTTCCTCAAACTTATTTCGTCACCAAAACCATGCATGTGTAGCACGTCAATAACAGTAAGATTATATACAGAAAATGCGTAATTGAAAAACATAAGTAAATAGTTTTTTTCACTTTACGTAATGCAATACTTATTATTCTAGTTTTTCGAAAATTAAATTATGGTCTTTGCATCGTAATAAGCTCTAAAAGACAGACTTGATTTATATAGTCAAATTAATTTTAAATTATCAATCTCTTAAGTTTGCATCCGTTATAAGGCGATTGTCTCGCCTAATATGTGTTAAATAGACATAATCACAGCTGAGACATCCAACGATAATACTAAAAATGTATATTACTATTATTCTTTTCATAAATACAAATATTAATTTTAAGAAATTAGAATGTGCATAACGTGCCGACCGTTTGACGACACCACGGGTTGACTGGGAGAGAAAGTACACAAGTGCAGCTTTGCCAAGTCATGTTTGGAGCGAAAGTAAGTAAAAGTAATTGAATAAAATAATGGCTTATATTTTTTTTAAATCTTTATTAATTAGTAACCGGTATGCCGATATTATGTGAGGTCCTTGTATATCTCCATTGAAGCGGCTCATTTCTGTTACAAATGTTTATTTTTGTCAAATGTGACATCTACTAAGGCCTACCGACTATTAAATTAATGGTGTGTATATTTATTTAAGTTATTTCATCAACCAAAAAGATTCAAATAATTTTCGAAGTGCCTTTAATCTTAACTAATATTATAAATGCGAATGTGAGTTTATTTGTTTGTCACGCTTTCACCCGTACTGCTCAACCAATCATCATGATATTTTGCACAAACATTTTCAGGGATACCGAAAAGTACATACCTTTTATTCGAAAAAAACTTCCTAAGGGAGAGATCAATATAATCGGTCGCCATAGTAATGTATCACATGACAATAACAAACCGTTTGTTACTGCCATGTCATGGGAACCGATAACAACTTCTTGACATTCACCTATAAATGCCAAGCAATAATACACGAAATCAAGTTACTAAAAATTCCAGCGAGGAAAATAAGAAACGAATGCATGAGAAGGCGCGGGCAACAGCCAATTTTAAATAGTCCTTTGGACACTAAAATTAATCTTACTTATTGTAATCTTACATACATAAGTTTAGGTTAGGGTTATGAAATATTAAATTTTGCGCAGCAGAGCATTTGCGCGTTACTTTGAAACACAAGGCCATTTGCAGTTCCACCAGCGTACGTTGCCTTTCAAACCGTAACGTCATAATGCTATCTAGGTACTGCTTGGCAAAAGAAAAAGTTTTATCGGTTGGAATCATAAATGCCCTCTCTGTATAGGACTGACCCACATCCGGTACATTAGGCGGCAAATGTAAAAAAAGTATGCACCATGCAGTACTATACACGTAATAGAAGTGAAACTATTATACTTAAAAATAAACAATAAGATTTAATGCAAGAGACAGCACGACAAGAGAGACCGTCTCAACCAATATAACAATGCATTATTTTTATTAAATATATTCTGTTTATTCTATATTTATAATGTCTTTCACTTCTCTATATTACATCTTCCTTCTCCCTCATGTAACGAAATGCGCCTAAAAGTGACACGTCCTTAAAATTTCACTCTCGATTATCAGTTTGCAAATTTTCAATTTGTGTTCAACCCCACAAAATGTTATGGGTTTTATAAACACGTACCTGGATACAGTATCACTTTATCAGTGGACACAGGCTTCACCGGTTTGCTGTCGGTCGCTATAACGATCATGTTGTGCTGGTCGATGTCAACTACCAGAGGACATTCCACTGCAACGGCGTTTATTAATCTCAGTCTGTAGATGTACCCGGGTATGACAAAAATTCTGAAAAACAATATGGCGAATTCAATAAATAACAAAAAGATTTGTTCCATCAATCGCTTTGTACTATTCTGATACACCCATTTCGCTCTTAATCTATCATCAATATACTGATATACATGCACTTCGGTGTACGAATACTATAAATGTGTCACCCTTATAATCCAAACAGTATAACCTTGGCTGATCTAACATCACTCGTTTAGGCATAACAAAAATTCTTTATGTCTAATACGTCCAACATGTGAATGAAGAAATAATTCATATTTTATTATTATCTTATCATCTGCAACTAAAATAAATAGTATTGCAATATTTTGAAAAAGCGGTTCCTATATCAATTCTACAAAATATATAAAGATTTATTTGTCTAAAAGAGGCAATATTTACAGCGCCCGTATTATTGCCTGTGTCGCCCTTTTCAGTTCCCTGTATACTCGTAATACCTCTATGGCATCAATAACGCGGAAGCAGTGTTTAACATCTCGCATTTCAAAATCGTTTTAACGAGGTAAATGATTCAATGTTTTCATCTTACAAAAAACAGATTTGTTGCAGGTAAGGTAATTGTCTCATAATGTTTTTTTGTTCGAAGACATTGCGTACCGACTCGATATATTAATATTTACCTCGTGTATGGTATCTAAATGATTGATTGTTTGACATTGCAACATCAAAAATAAATTATTTAAATACTATAACTCAATGAACATACTTCGAACTCTTCTCTTCTCCGTTAATCAGAATTAAATCTGGTCTTAATTGTCTGCCGTCTAAATTTCCCGATAAAAGTTCTGGAAATCTTGCTGCTAATATCAAAGTATGTTCTTTGCTTCTGTCGAAATCGTATAGTGACGAATGAGGTTCCAACGGCTGAGGTTGATCCACTATTAACGAACCGTATACGCCATCGCTTTGCTGAGACACTGGAAATTTTAAAGGTGAAATGCTAATGTAGAAATGTCCACGAAAATGCAACAGCTTTTCCCAATTTTGTTACAGTATTTTTGTCTATCGACTATCGTATTACGTAGTTTGGTCGAGAAAAACGATGAGTTTTTATTCTTCATACATAATAAAATGGCAAAGAAATGGAAACACGCTTGAAACTTTGATTTGTTGTCGACTTTTAAATAGACAAAACCACTACCGCACGGTTTTTGCGTAACTTCTTACCTCGCCTAACTGTCTTGTGATATGATCTGACTCCTGCGGTATTTCCGAACCAATACGACTTGGAGTCCTTCAAAAAAAGAGCGTTCTCCTTTGTTAAAAGCCAGCAACTTACAGTTCGTCTAGTGTTGCGGATGTTCAAGGACGGCGGTGATCACTTAACTTTAGGCGACAAGTTACTCGTTTGCCCCCTTATCCTAAAAAGAAGGTGACGATAATTAGTATCAACAACATCAACATTACGCTCACCTGAATTTGAGTACCGTGTACATTATTACAAAATGTAAAATAAAGAAATACCTGCATCAGCATGATAGAAGAACGTTCCAGGTGATGATGCGATGAAAGCATATTCATAAGTGGAACCAAATCCTATAGGACACTGAGTCACCATTGGTACACCGTCCATATACGGCGTACCTTTTTGCTCTACACCATGCCAATGTATAGTCATGTCTTGACCGGGAACTTTGTTGTGTACTTTTACTATAACAATGTCATTGACACAGACGTGTATCGGTGGCCCGGGCGTCATAGCGTTGACAACTAAAGCCGGCTTTCCATCGTCTCCCACTGTTGGCTCTATTTTGAAATGATATTGACATCGTCTCGGTTTCACGTTGAACTTGCAAGGTCGGTAGCACGATTTGTCTGCGAAACATTTCGAAATGAGTGAAAAGTACTTTTATCTATGTTTTCTAGTAAAATACTTCGTGTAATTTTTACACTAATATAATAGCAAATTTGATGATCTACCTGAGCTAACTATTTGAATAATATAAAATATGTATATAAAATAACACATATGTTTAACTTCCCATATAGGTAACTATATATTACTAACACTATTGTTCTCACTCAAAATAAAAATAAATTAAGAAGTTACACTGTGTGGTGACAAGTTTACTCCCTGTCATATTTAAGACCTACTGAGCTCGGTAAAAACCGGATAATGATTTATCCGTTTCCTCAAATTGAATAAAATTTGTTTTTATTACAGCTATGAATAATACAATTATGTTTCTTTTACCACAGTCGGTAATAGGTTCCTTACAATAAATCAATAAAACTCAATATTTCGAAAAACCTATAAAAAACAATTTTCCGTTATTTTTAGTGACACCAATTTGAAAAACTAGTCACCAATAATCACATTTCAGCTTAATTAACATTGATTTGCATGATATCGACAATATACTTACTTGAGTTTTTAGTCGTATCTGTTAATAAAACATTTGTGTTCGCTGGAACTATACTTTCGATAGATGCTTTGCCGTTATTGCTCACGTTAACAATAACAATTAAACACAAAACAAGTAACTTCATTTTTAAAATCAAACATAAAGTACACTAAATATAATAACTACAACATATTTAAACTATAACAACATAATGAAGCACTACCCTAGTTTTTAAAACAGTTATTTGTTTAATAAAAAACGAAAGGTTTGCGCAAAATGTTAAATAATATACCGCATTGGCGGACGCTTCGAGTCAAACTAGCCGAGCGACTTCGATGGAAACATTTCTAGTCTCTCTCGGTTCGGATCGTTTCGTATTTTGCACTTAACTCGTTCCGACTTATTTTGCACTTAACTCACTTGCTGTTTAAGATTTAATTTCAATTACACATTAATCAAAGAAATAAATCGGAATAGAAGTTTTATATCATTTTTAGCAATATGAATTAAATGTTAATCCTCATAATAGTTTACATTTTAAAAGAAATAGAAAAATATTTGACCCACTTTCCGATAACATTTACGTAATACCACATGAGTAGAAGTTTTTTTATTAATGTCAAGGTTATATTTGCATTTGTACTTGTTCATTTTGGATCTCAACTAATGCCTCGCTTTGTCGACAAACTTTACATGAATAACGGAAGATTTATAAGAGTGCCGCCGTATTATTAAAATGCTGCAGACACTTAACATTAATGATGGGCGATTATGACTAAAATCGAATTAGTTGAATGTTCAAATGTTAGTCGATAACAATGTTCATTTCGTTGTGAAAAAAGTATGCCCCCCTATACGTATAATTAGCAGTTAGTCGATTGTTATTCGATAGTATATAATGATCTAATAATAATAATCAGGAACACTACTTAATCGACAATCGAAATAACAATAGCAGAATGTATCAATTCAGTAGATTTTTTTTTCAGCAATCCATCAGCATCAGATCAGTCTTGTACTTAATTGGTGCGGATATTGGTGATTAACTACGGTCACATAATATCAAGTAACCCCTTTTGCTAGTTTGCGTCCTTCTACCATTAAAAATACGAAAAGACAAGACAATTTAGCGTCGGTTCACTGACTCAAACGTTACATTAATTTTATTGTAATAAAAACGTGTCTAAAAGACATCCCATGGAAATAAAAATTTCAAAAAAACATTGCCCAAAGGAATAACAAAATTCCCGTCCAGACTACGGTGAGCGCTTACATTGGGAGTTTACGGGGGTCTCCTATGCTTTGTTATATATTATATAGTATTATATCGCGGTATCGAGAGTTCAGGTTGCCGTGATAATCGCCGACCTTCGAAAAACATGGCAATTTAAGAAGAAAGTCAAGAAGAAAACAGATATTGTGCGAACAAATGACAAAAACGTATTTAGTGTTACAAGAATATATTACAAGTAGACAATAAGATATGCATTTTTTTTCTATTTCTAACTTGCGATGGTTGACAAATATATAAAAAAAATTGTGCAAAACTATTACATAAGATGCTGATTTGGTGCGACATTAACCAATCTCGTATAACCACCAATCAGCTAGTGCTTATTACAGCAAAACGTACTGAGAAATAAAAAAACTCCAATAATAACATTTCTTTTAAAATTTGACTACAGTGACAAATTTAAACATTGCCTGCATTGATGTCGCAAAAGTATAAATATTAACGGGTACTATGCCAGCAGCCAGCAACTCAATAGGCTTTTGGGCTTGCATCAGCATCATGTATGTCAATTTCATTTCATTTAGATCGAACTTCTCCCAGCCGCAGCAATATACTGCCCTTTCAAACTCCTCCGAAGCGTTGATTAGCCGTTGACACAGAAAACAATACAGGAAATAGACCAAAAAACAATACACCAACACTGGCATAAATGTAATCCAATCTTGCAACGGTAAATAAAAAAATAAACAAATACAGACTGCGTTTGAACCAAAGTGAATTCCTATAGGCACGCTATACAGTATTTTTAAATCGTCAACCGTGCCCATCGTCATCGAATGACGAATTATCAGAGTTGGAATTTTTTCTTTAACATTTCTTCCAGCATCATCTGAATCCAGTGCCGTCATCTCTTCAGCCATCAACTGGTACATTGCCGTAGTGTGAGCTAGCAGTAACAAGAACAGAGCCTGATAATTGAGATCAATAGTCACTAAGCTTAATTCCAAAGTAAAAATAATTGTTTGGCAGACCTCGCGATTTGGAGACGTAGACAAAGGCTCCAGACCTGAAAAAAAATATATACTGCACATGTATAATTAAAAATTGTATAATATTATTTTCGACGACTTTTTTCTTACATTAAATACAATAATGCGAATCGCTATATACTTCTATAAATTGTTTTTTCGTTACTTGATAATAATCAAGACGCAGATTCAAATTGGACGAGAGTAAAAGATATTATTCTGATTACGAAGAAAAATATTTAACAGCAAGACCATTCTTGACCAAAAAAGTCGTAGTCGTAGAGACTACAGCCGATATCTGACCTCTATATGCGAAGATATTTACGAGCATGTCCAGACTCCACATATCAAAGACTTGTTTCTATCAGTAAATAGTATCATAAGAGAGTTTAGACCTGAAACCTGGGCGTTCAAAGATGACCAAGACACATAACTGACGCAGATCGACCAGGTTACAGAAAGATGGCGACTATATTGCCAAAACATATACAAGGACGAAAGGAGATCTTTGATTCTGATTGAAAATCTAAAATACTAGAATCTGAAACTAGGGAAGCCCTGAGATAAATAAAAACAAATAAATCAGCCGGAAGAGACAATATATTCGGAGTAAAATTAAAAAATCTCGGAGAGACAGGTGTCAAGGTCTTGAAAGACCTCTGTATTCAGGTGTCTCCACACGATCTCCATCGGACAGATGGCAAGGAATGGACGGAGTCTCTTCGGATATTATTACATGAGAAAAGACCAACAAAAACATGCAAAAACTACCAAACAGCGGCCCTCATATCTCGTGGTAATAATATCATGCTCTACGTAATTAACGGACGCTTTAACTGCGAAGATAGGACTGGCAATGGAGAATTCACGAGTAATGAGGGTACCTGAGCATTTGATGAGAGTTCTTTTATTAACATCTTGGATCATATTGCCCGGAGAGAACCAGACAATCTCAACAAACTGGTTGTAATAGGAAAGATCGAGGGCAAATGATCACGGGGTCGCTCACCTACCCGGTAGTCCGACCAATCTATACTGGGACTCGATATCTCGACTGCCCTGAGACAAGCCAAGGACAGAGCTGTAT
>DWTW01000651.1:0-15179 GCA_018246275.1 Papilio slateri | reverse complement strand
TCTTTCTTTACAACGGTATTTATAAACAACTACTCCACAACAACTACTCCGACGACTAACTCATTCAGAGTCACATTTAGTTTTACAGCATCCTCATTCTGTCATATCCAATCTGTTATCCAAATTTATTAAAATGACATAAATACAACATTTTGGACACACTTCAGATGATATCATTTGCAATATTAACTCAGACTAATAAAGTGTTAGAATCTAACTGCATAATCGTGATCGCTGACATCGAAGAATTTGTCACGTCCGTCGCTCTATCGAGCAGGAAATCGTGCTACATTGTCTCCCCCTGTATTAAATTGTGCGAGTGTCATGAATATTGCTATAAAACAGCGTTGACGTTTAGTTTTAGAATATGCTTTCCAAGTAGGTCCGACGTTGTTAATTATTTTAAAATTAATTTTGTATCGTTAATACTGTCAGCTATCTACCTTTAAAGTCCATTGTTGGACTTCGTCGTGCTGTAAGACCGAACATTACGCGGGGATTATGAAGTGTATGGTTAGATCGATTGTAGCTCATATCTCATATCTATACATACAAAACGATGCCCCCCTAGGAGCGTCTGTCCGTCTGAACACGATAAACTCGGACTTTCGTACGATTTTTAGCAAGATTTCACACCGAGGGATTTGTCCTAAAGTTTTAGGCAAATAATTCAATATAGATTTTGATAAATTACTGAAATATGACGAAGATTGCTGGAACAGGCGTAGAAGGCTGATACGACATAACGACAGAAGAAAATGTTGGTGTTTATGCTCTGCTATGCTATCGGTATAAAGCAGGGGCACCTCGAAAGTTTTGTAATAACTGGAATACTCAATTAGATCGCTCTTTCGGCAAGTCAGTCGTCCGTTTCGGTGAGGTCAAAAATATGACGTTCGATAAGTAGTATTAGGTTAGGAAGAAAGATTTTGATGAAGAATTGAGTTTGGCGTAGTTACAAACTAAAACTAATAAATCTACATTTCGCTACTGATATAACAAATTGGACATATATTTTTAATTGTTTAATATTGAAATTCATGCAGGCGACGACGGACACGAACAGATAGTAATATAATAATTGTATTATTGTTTTAGAAAATGTCTCTGATGAGTTTTTAATGGATGTCATTATGACCGTAAATCACCTCATACGATTTATATGCTTTGAAATATAAACAGGATCTTGGAAGTGTAATGTTCCAATTGCGAAACGAATATTTACTACATTGGAAAATTAAATACTTGGAAAATTGTTTGAGTCAAAAACAACGTTTTTATTGCCTAAAACAACTAAATCAATTTTATTTTTTATTTAAGAAAAGTAAGTTCTATAGTGGTAAAGAAGATAACTGTTTTTGTCATGCGCAAGCTTAACAGCAGCTTCTGGCTTGGGTCAAGCCAGAAGCAAGCCAAGTTGGGTCGGCCGTTAATCGTAAAACCAACATGGTCATTAGAATTAGTTATCATTAGGTAATTCATAATATGTCCTTTCTTTATCAATTTTATCCTTTTTATTTGTATTTTTCTGCTAGACAATATACTTATGCATTTTCTTTGTTAAAACGCAATAACTTGTCATATAACAGCGCTATATTTTTCGCGTGTCGCAATATCTTCGTCTGTACGTAAAAGAATTATACAACTTTTACACATGTCAAGGCGCTTTATAAGCGCATTGATAATACTTATTTTGTTTAATTAAAAAGTAATTTACTTAATAATTGGTCAATGTCAAACAAGTTAGGTGTTAAATAAATGATACTCATAGTCAAATGTGTCTACATGCGAATCGTACTGAACATCCTTAACCGCGGCGTCTCATGTCAATTTGATTTTATTCTTATCTTTTGTGCGTTATTGGTGTTATTCCTGTATTCTATCCATCCACTAGCATTCGGAATTACGCATACTTTTTCCTTCTCTAAGAATAATTAGTCAATAACAGCGTTCGTTGTCCTAGGTAAGCGATGGATTGCGACGCGACGCGGCGCTATACTATGTAATATGATGCGGCCAATGCGCAACGCGCAACTGATTACGGCGGCAACGTAGGCCACTCATTTTCGCGTCGCATCGCGGTACCACGTTTGTTGTTGACCTATCGGACAACGGGTAAGCTTTGTGAAACGCGAACTGCTCTTACTTGTATAACTATGCAATATACAGTATAATATAGAGTACTAGCGCCCCGCCCCGGCTTCGCACGGGTAATTAACAAAAAATTCAGAAATTCATAAATTATATCGCCTATGTTCATCAGGGATAATGATCATTCTACTGATGAACATTTTTTTCAATTCGATCCAGTAGTTTCAGAGTAGTCATTTCAAACAAACAATCAAATCTTTCCTCTTTATTATATTAGTATAGAGTTGGCTAACTACGATTTACGTAATTTATGTAGTGACATAAACGATGTATTGGAAACTTCTTTGTAAGTGATATGTGTCCGTATAGAATGGTGACCGAATTCGCTGCGCGCTCGCCAGAGACGCGAGAGTGCGGGGCGACACATAATCCGTAATCAGAATTTCGATCTCGGATTCTCGGCCAAGTTGAGTGAACGCCGGTCTCGACACGGATGTTGCAATGACTAAGAATTAATTTTAGTTTTGCTGCTCGAGTAATATCGATAACTGGTTTTAGCGCTAGAAACTTGACGGAGCGATATAGGTCCATTGAATGTTTCGCGGCGTGTGGGTGAGACTTTTGCGGATTTTGTTTTACTGGAATGAATTACGAGCGGTACGTTAGCGATCGAGAGTTGTGAACACGCAAAGGTCAATGATCAGCCGGTAGATCCGCCTCGACGCCCTCGTGACCCTGTCCTACGCGAGCGACGCGCCGGTACATACACCATAAAGTTATATTCTCTTATTGTTGATATTAGTACTTAATCCAGCGGTGCCTGAACTTTTTAGGTAACGAAACACTTAAAAACCCCTACTAATATAATGAAGCTAATGTGTTTGTCAGAACGCACTAATCTCAGGAACTACCGATCGGATTTGAGAAATTATTTTAAATTTGACGACAATTATCACGGAAGATATTTAGCAAGGCTATTTAACATCACAGTACGGCCCATAGGAGTCGAGCAAAATACACATATATTCATCGTATCCTGTTTAATGTATGTAAAATACTATAAAGCATTCATCTAAAGTACACATAGGCATTTACACTTAAATTGGTTTTTAACGATAAGATACATCCGAAAATTACTAAAACATCTTCGGAGTTAAAAGTTAATAGCATTCATAAATTATATACAAGAAGGCTATATGCAAACCAGAAGATTACACTCAAATGTCACGAGGATGCTATTTGATTAACTTGTCCAAAAAGTATGCAACTAATCTAATAAATTAACTTTGACATTTTCAAGTCAGCGAACAGATATTTCCTTCTCCGTGTCTAATACGTCTCCTACAACCTGACAAGTTATGGAATTATCAAGATAAGTTATTGCCTGGATCTAATCATCGTCAGTATGAGGAAATAATCAGTCCATGTGATTGAGATTAGATTTTATAGGCAAAGGTTTCGTTTAATGCTAAGTCTTATGGGTTTTTTAATTTGTCCTACATAACGCCAACTACTGTAACCCGGAGTCATGAAATTATTTATATGGGAGACGTTGCCAAATAAGTAAGCAGGTCATCTGAAGTTCAGCGAATAAAAATTTGACAACATCCATAAAATTTGCACATGGGTTACCATGGGGCTTCCTACAGGGCGTTTTAGGAATTTGATTGATACCATACATTTATGATACCCTCTGTAATTTCATTCCTGGCATGTCTACTACAGTACCTTTTGATAAATAACGCGGAGGCCAACACTGTTTGCATGAAAGACGCGATTGAATGAATTTAACCTCTATTTTGATCTATTCTATTGCAGGAAAGCAAGTCACCGTCAAAACGATTTAATAACGGGATTCCTCTCGAATGGTTTTACTGTTAGCAGAATAATATTTCGTTCATTGTTGTCCTAATTTCCACATTTGTAATATAATATACCGAATTTAAAATGATCAAAAATTATAGCTGTTATACATTTTATACATTAAAGAATTCTTTTTTGGGTTTCTCAAGATTAAGAGTCGTAAAAGTTATCTTTTTGGTATCTTTCTCGCCTATTGCGGCTTTGCTCAATCCCTTGTGTAATGGATTTTAAACTTTGAGATTACGCGTGACAAAAGGAATACATTTTTAGTTAAGTTTTATATACGATACCTAAATTAAACTTTTATAGACAGTATTCAAAGCTGTCATTTTTCAAATATTAGATATTAGATACTTTAAATATTTAAATTCATTTGAATCAATTAATTTTAAGATGGTATCTCTTGATTCAATTAAACCACACTCCATTACCGTGGGCTATTACAGTTTTTTTAGTTAATTCATACCTCCTTTATATATTACAATCATTTGTTTTTATTAAGTGATCTTTAAAAAAAACACAAAACAATCTTGAAGGTGGAAGTGTGGGACTCAAGGTTATCTTTTACTGGAAGCTTGTATTGTTTAACTTAGTAATTCAAATAGTTTGTCCGGGTCCTAATCTTCGTAATTCGTCTTTATTTGTCGGGTACTTACGGGAGGATTCCCAAGCGGTGGATACCCAAGCGGTGGATACCGCTACGAAGCCTAAACCTAGGTTAAGGTTTGAAGGGCGACATAGGTTTTTAAAATTAATAGTCTAACAAGATGTCTCCTCTTCTTGGAGTAACAGCGTAAATATCGTGTCACGTGTTATAATGAGTGGGCACATATCGCAATACTCTTAATGTGCTAATATCGTCGCGTCATTATTGCCCGGCTGACCCAAGAGGCTAATGTTTTTCACAGGCATGTATGTATGTACATAAATATAATAAAAAAATAAAATCTATTGTGACCTCCTGTAGCCTAAACGGCTTGACCGATTTTGAAGAGTGCGGTGTCATTAGATTAGTATTCTTCACCGGAGTGTTATAGCTTATATGACAACAGGTGTAAAACCCATATAGTGGAAGTAGATCATTAAAATGTCAATGATCGTACAGTCAGAGATATTTTGTATTTTTTTAACTATAACTTGTTTTGTAGAAAAATATTAAAAAATAAGATTAGATACTAACAAAAAAACGCTCAATAATATTAAAATAGGAGGAAGAGATCCAATCGACAAGTGAAGATGTGTTCTGCCTATTACGTGGATTTACCAGTGCGATATTCAATTTTTTAACAAAAAAAAAAACAAGGCTCTTGCCAGTTTCTTCTTAAAGTTACCTATAAATTGATTATTTTGTTGCAGAAATATGTAGAATCATCGCTGGGCTGGTCGGGCGAGCGCGGCGAGGACTCCAGCTACGACTCTGAGTGCGATGATGATGGAGGGCATCGGACCGCTTCGCGCACGCCCTCTGATACCCTCGCAGCTGAGTTCGCGGAGTATGTCACACTAGCGCCATCATCGCAGCCTAACCAGGTAAACGACCAATATAATATATGAAGAAAACTTGTTTTTTCTTATTACACTTCAAAATATGAAAATTGCCAAAACATGGATTTTACACACAATTGTTTGGAGCAATTTTTTTATGTATTTTTTGTGCGTATCGGACACGCAAATGATATGGTTCTGTGCCTGTTTCTGGTTTTAACCGGTTTCTTAAGGAATTCATTTAAGATGGTTTTTGTCCAAACAGCTGAATAACGCGTGCGCAGATTAGTACGTAGCTATGGGTTTACCAGTTAGCTGATACAGTCGCTTAAAAATATTATTATTTTATTAGCAACTGTGCATACTCTGGTTTCTTTGGTATGTTTACGTTCGGAAATGTAATAAGAAAATAAATATAAGTGTTATCCTTAATGTTTTGTTCTATGTTTTCAAACATTTCCTATTAAAAGTATGAAGACCAACTTAAATTTTAAAACATTTTTAGAACACATTTTTACGTATAGTAGAGACCGTATTTGTCCGCACTTATCTACACACTACTAACATCATTCAGTTAGCAACTCTATGCATAGACTAGTAACAGTGTTGCCATAATTCAGCGATAAACAGATTACGTGGAGAGTATTCAGGCTGCATCGATAATTGATGCGTCCTCGATTCACGAGATGATTGCCGTTTGAGACTGGCCACAGAATAAATGTACCTCTTGAATAATTCACTATTGTACACAGGTCATTTTAATCCCAAGGAGTTATCATTTTTCATAGCCTAATATCAATCGTTCATCTTTCACAAAGTAATCTCCAATTTAACCTGTGTGACATAAAGGGTAAGCGGAATTCGCAGATTTTCAATTCACACAATACACATTTATAACTCGCGTAAAAACTTAAAATACAATATTGAGAGTAATGCATTTAAATTGAAACGTTAAGTAAACGGAGAAAGTCTGGGCAATGTGACCTCGGGCTTATCAAATGTGATTAGCGACAGCTGGACACTGAGTGCGACCGTTTTAAAACGGAACTTTCAGTTATAACCAGAGGATGCGTTATGATTGTCTTTCTATGTTCGATAAACTATTAAAACCTCGTATTTATTCATAACAATATTTAACTGGTTTATATTTCTACAAAAGCAATAAAAGTTAACAAAATAATGTTTTTTTTTTACTAATTTTAGCTTTGAGAAGGCATCTATAGTTACACCGGGCTGGTAGTGGCAGAACGTAGAACGTCTTAGCCTTAACCTTTTTATAGTAAATGAGTTCGAGTGCTCCCTCGGGACGGGGCTTTAGTTTACTAATGTTAGCAGATTGGATAGACAATTTCAGTTTTTTTTTAAATGTGGAAGTTTGTTTTTTGCAATACCTTACTTCTTATGGCAAAATTTTTCAATGTCAGATAGAAAATAGGTCAATATTTTTTTATATCTGTGATAATAATACTAGACGTAGAGTCTTATCAAGTTGTTTATGAACGGAACTGTGTTACTGACGCACTCGTATATTAAGAAAATACGCAACGTGCGTCACTAGTCATCAAATAATCAACGTACATATAGTATGACCTGATGTCATTAAAAATTAAGATAAGATTTAATTAATAGCAGCATCCAAAGATATACAGTTGAAATAGACAAGCTATATCTTACGCATGACGTATGTAGCGAATTGTCCAGTAATAATATATCTTTGCAATGTCTCGCATATCTTGCATTCACTTTCACTATTTTAGATTTCGCTGTTTAATTTATTTAAATCTTCCAACATATACAAGATGCCATTTAACGTCCTTGAGACTTAAGACGCTAATAATTTCCTAATAATAATAAGGTTTTTGTGTAATTTATAAAAAAATCGAATGTTTGTTTACGGATTTGGTTATAGTGATCCACGTATTTAATTTGGGATGTAACAAGCACGGTGAAAGTTGAATAGCGACCAGTCGGTTGGTTGGTATTTAACCCTCACTTGGTCTACCCCAGTAGGGTTAGAACTCACGAGAACTTTAGTATCGTCAAATTTTGTTTCTATGCGTAATTTTTACTACTATAGTGTGTATGTACTATCACATACAAATTCCCTGCAACAGCAAGCGACTTGACCTTGAATAGTCCTCCATAGACCTTGTCTTCATCTCTTCACTGAGCTTCAAGCATGAGCGTAAACTTCATACTCTATTATTCTATACCAGCTATCCCTAAAGCAGGTTTTGCGGAACCAAAGAGTTCTGTGGAAATACATGTATCATTGAATTTATTAGGCTTTTAAATAATTCCACAGTAGAATAATATAATTTGAGAATAGGTAAGATCATAGGTTAATGCGTGTCTTCAATCAAGATTATCAAAAAAATGCTGCTTTAAGTAATGTATTTAAAATTCAACAGGCGAAGATCGATTTCGCTGTAAAGCTAGGCTACTCGGAGCGTCTGGCACGCACGGCGTTACAGCGGCTAGGGCCGGACCCGCCGCGCAACGAGCTGCTCGGCGAACTCATCAAGCTGGCGGCGCTGCGACCCGCGCGAGCCCTCTCTCCCCTGCCGACCGCCGAGCCTGAGCCAAGCCCTGAGCGCGCCCCCCTTAGGCATGTCGTCATCGACGGCAGCAACGTCGCTATGAGGTAACTCAACATACACTTACGTAACCAATATGCTACGCGCGTGTCGAATGTTGAAATTATCTGTGCATACTTTTAACACTGACGCCGGCAACTTGTCCAATCCTTCGCCGTATGCACAATGAACGAAGATTCAAATCGTTTCCAATAACAAAAGTATGAAGGCTAGCCATATGTCTAAACGTCCGGTAAAATGAAGATGGGGCACGTCATGTAATTGAATGCGATACATTTAGTTAAATTCCTTAAATTATTTACACTCTATTGTTGTAAAAGCGTTCATCAATATGCGATATTTCTGACCGTATTTATAACAAAAAAAACTTTTTTGTTTTCAGCCACGGCAATAAAGAAGTTTTCTCTTGTCGAGGTATAGAGATATGCGTGGACTGGTTCCGAGCGCGAGGCCACAAGGAGATAACCGTTTTCGTACCGAAATGGCGAAAAGAGGCTTCACGACCCGACAACCCGGTGGCAGACAGAGACGCCCTCGACCGCCTCGAGAGAGAAAGGGTTTTGGTGTACACGCCCAGCAGGCACCTAGGCGGCAAGCGGCTCATCTGCTACGACGACAGATACATCCTGCGCCTCGCCGCCGAGACCGATGGCATCGTCGTCTCCAACGACAACTACCGGGACCTCGCCGTCGAAAGCCCCGACTTCCGAAAGGTCGTGGAGGAACGTCTGCTCATGTTTTCATTCGTTAACGATCGCTTCATGCCTCCGGATGATCCCCTCGGTAGATCTGGTCCCACCTTGGATGCATTCCTGCGCGCTCCTCCTTCAAAGACCGACCCTCCCCCCGCCTGCCCCTACGGGCGAAAGTGCACCTACGGGAACAAGTGCAAATTCCATCACCCGGAGCGTGCCGGTCGCCCGCACAAGCCAGTCGCCGAAAAGTTGTCTGAACGAGCGGCTAAAGCTATGAGAGCCCGCGACTTGCACACGCTGAGTCTGCCGCCAAGCGGCCGGCCGGTGGACAATAAACGGCCGTTAGCGCGCGCTCACTCCGCCGCGCCGCGAGTACCCGACGCGACTCTGGCGACACACTTCGACCGCGCTCAGATCGTACCCGGTCCCTCGCAGCCGCAGCAAGAAATACACTCGACTCATTCGAATACGCACAGAAAGTTAGCGCGGCAACTCACACTCAACCCGGCTTGCGATCCGAGGCTGCACCCGCACGCTACGGCCGGGAGGGTCGCCTCGGCCCCTGTCGGCGCGGCCGCCGCGGTCGGCAACGTCGCATCGCTCTCTCCTTGCGCTTCCGAAGGCGCGCTGCAGCAGTGGGAGGCGCGACGCCGCATGCACTTCCATCTCGCGGGAATATTCCCCGAAGCCCACGTCGCAGAAGCGATGGCCACATATCCGGAGGAAACTGACGCGCAGAAAATGTGCGCCATCATCTTAGACCGGTACAGACCGAGCGAGGCGCCATTACTCCGACTTTCGCATCATTGAATGGTCACTGTTTATTGGTGCTTGAATTATCCTCCATTTCATCTTGAAATAGAGGTCATATGTTCATTGTATCAAAAGCACATCCCACTCACTATATGTTATAACATTTTCAAATTTGACACTACAATACGCTTTTGGAATTTGAGTAAACATTTTTTTAAAGTTGATTGGACTGAAAATGAATCATTGTACTATATCATCGCACATCCTCATTAAGTTGGCGGCATTGACGTATGCGTTATAACGAGTGAGCGCTTTATTAATGTATACATTCGGAGTTATTGTTTTATCATACACTTCTACGAAGTGTATTTGTCATAATTTAATGATTTCATATTAGGTTTAGTTTTTAAGTGTGTACAAATTTTAATGACATTTCGTAAAATTCCTTTACATATTATATATGTATACTCGGTAATAATACAACAAACTCAATATACACATGTATGTACACACACAATGTATAACAAGTTTGTTGTATTACATTTATGAATAATAGTAATTTTATATTGAAAACAAAATATATATGGTTATGGTTATTTAGCCCTTAATTTTATATATTTAATAATAGGTAATTAGAAGTTATATTATTTTGTTATTCAATTCAGTTATAGAATTTTGTTAGATAACAAAATGTACTTTATTATATACACATGTTTGAAATGTGTTGTGTTATAGCTTTTGTGAACATTTAAATAATTATTGGTACTATGTACTGAATTGTTTAATTATAATAGTTTATTAACAATTATTGATTTAAGACATTTTTTCTTATACTTAGCTGAAGCAGTTTACTTCATAGAGTACAGAAATAACATCCAAGGGAACATACCCATACTATGTGACATTCACAGGGCGAGGTCTTTAAAATACCACGCTAGGTCACAGGAAGTAGGGGGGTGCTTAGGTTTTCTATGATCTAATATGAGCTAAATTATATTTTTGGGGGGGATGGATCACGTAGTACTGGTATGTACCCTAAAGTATACCGTAATAGTTTTGACTAAAAAAAAAAATAATAGCTTAGAGATGAGTTTCATCAACCTAGGTTTTCTTTTAGGACTTGAATTTCGAAATCTTCGGGATATGAATATTTCGTATCCATTGTATGTCACATGAATGTGGGATATAGACAATCAAACAAGAATGGGACATACTTCTGGATGTTATATTCATTCATTCTCTTCTCCTGTTCCGACTACTAAGTGGGGTCGGCACAAGTTTCCTTCTTTCGCGCCTTTATGTCAGCCACTTCCTTTCTTGCTCATGTCATCTTTTACGCAATCCATCCATGTTACACGCTATTCTTCCCTTATAACATATACCGCATCGCATGCTAATCCTTTGCTCCTTAATTTATCTACCATTGATGTTATATTCAAACAGCTTTTATAACATTAATGGTCATAACTATTTAGTATACTTTAGAATGAGATGTAAGGCCAGACATTTGATGGGAGTTGTAGTCATAATTGTTGTAGATATATACAGTGAACACAATTTTGTTGTTTGATTTATATTGAATTGAACTGTAATAAACCTTAAATGCAATGCATCAAATGAAAATGTAAGATAAATTTTATCTACCCGCTTTCTACACTCCGCAACAAACTTGTTTCATTGAAACTATGGAGTGTCTTTTTGTATAATTTATAAGTATTTAAAATTTCAATAACAATCAATACTGTTAAATGCATAACTTATTAAAGATTGAATGTGTACTGTTGCTATGCGAAGGTATCCTTAAAAGAAGACCAACTATATTACAGAGTATGATTTTGTAATGTATGTTACAGTAATGGTTTTTGATGAAATTTTAGAATTTGTACTTGGAAAATGTGATAGGAAAATTCTAAATATATTATAATAGAAATCCTTTAACAATTTTTGAATAGTATAATTTAAGCATTCCTTGTTGAAGGAATGTTTATGCATTATTATTGTCTTTTTGACATTATATTATAACTCAATATTATTATTAAATAAATAATTTTATTTGAAATAGACTTTTATTTAAAAATACACAGTTTATTTTATTACTTTACCTTAACTCTATTTGGATTGTTAGATATTCTTTTTACCACCATTTTCTTGTAAGCTTTGCTTTTAACATTTTCATTGTTAGAAGAAAATTCAATGAAGTCTTGACCAATAAAATCTTTGTTTAATATTTCTACATTTTCAACACTTGGTGGTACAAATAATCTTTTCTTATCAGTTCTGTACAAATATGGATAGCGCAAAACATTGCTAGTTGCCGCAGATTCAGTTTTACTTTCTTTCATATCAATATCTTGAACATAATTGTCATTATTCTTTTCAACACTTGTAACATGACTATTAACAGATATTTCTACAATATTAGGAGGCTTATGTTTCTGTGACATTTCTAAAATCGTATTTGTAAGATCTGTTAAAACACTAAGCTTAATTCCTAAACAACTTGTTGCTATACCAAAGTTAGTACTACTTATTTTCTTTAAACCAGTCAAACATAACACAGGCACTGATGTTTTATTGCATGCTTCTAGTAACGGCTGTACTATGGCTCTTGGAGTAATTCCACCTTCTAAAATTAAAGCTGCCAATTGTTGATTATCTACTAAGTTTCGGCATTCGGATAGACCAAATGCTAACCCCTGAACTCTCCTGTGAACATTAACACACTTTAAAATGTATAATCAGTCATCACTTCCCAGCCCTTTTATGATACGTCATTGTGTACACATTATGACCATAGGCCATACTGTATAAGTTTTGGCCATGGCCGGCCGCCTGGCTGACGCCACCCTCCTCAGGAATTAAAAATGTATATTCAATAGCAATATTAATTTTCAGATATAAAGTTCTAGCACAAAAAGATATTTGGAAAATAAATTAAAAAAGAGTTTACTCTAGCATTAATGCCATTTCTAGCTAATCTAACCTCAAGGATAGTTCTAAGACATTAAAAGTAGATATGTGGGGATTCCCAGACTTGAATTCAAGTGTGGGAGTTCAATTGAACAGATTTGTTATCTAGATAGATAGCAGAACTAAATTTTTTCATTTGTGCAGAAGACAACTTCTTAGGATGATGGATTATAGAATTCATGTATTAGTTGGAGATAAAACTTACTTTAGTGGGGGCTGTTTAGGTCTTTCAGATTTAGGTAAATATTTTATATCTTTCCACTGTGGCTTTTTGAACTCCGGTATTTTCACTCTGTACTTATTTAGTAGGATTTCTAATTCCTTTCCTTCATCTTCGGTAACAGCAGGCCTAAATTTATGAAATTAATTTTTAAAATTAATACGCAATATATTTTTTGATACAAAAATAGTCCTAAGAACTATAAGAAATAGAAAGCACAGTAATTCATATTAAGCTTACCAGAATACTGCATCTGGTCTACAAATTACATTTTTTATGGTTTTCTTTATTTTCCCCTTGCTGATCGTAGTCTTTTTTCTTTTTAAAACTGCTGCATCCATGTCACATTTAATTGATAATTGTTCTAAATTTAATTGTATAATAAGTTTCTAAATGCTTTTATTATGCATTTAACCTAAAAATCAATCGAAAAACTTAAGTAGTAGTAGTAGGGTTTTTCTCGAAGAGAAAGGCAATGGAACTAAGCCAAACAGCCAAATCTTAAGTTTTACATTTTCATATCAAATTTTATATTTCAAGGCAAAAAAGCCAATTCTTTAGTATTCTTCATTTATCCTTCCGAAAAACTTAAACGTAACCAAACCATTCGAATGTCAATGTCAACGTCAAATCGAATCGACACAAATAAATTCGACGACGCAGCAGACTTAAAAATTAATTCAATGAAAAAAACACAACTTCTTGTGTTTAAAGATGATAAAGTTTAAAATATTTTACATTATTTATTTTAGTTAAATAATTTGTTTAATTATCAGAAATGCAATGCAAATAATTAAGGGAAATATATATCACAGAATATAAATAATATACGTGTGTTCTTTTTATCGAAAACTCTACAATAATTAACCTAAAATAATACTCGTGGAGAGAAAATAACTGTATCTTTGATCTAGTTTTGTTTTAATTGTTAAGGTCTACAAATTACATTACGTCTCACGATAACATAACGTAGTATTATTTTTTCTTTAGGATAGTCGCTATCGTGAAGCTAATGAAAATTTCGATCTTCTCTATTAGAGGCTTCTTTGATACTCAGAGTTGAATGCACTTTTCATTAATGCACATAGCTAGACCATAGTTAAACTAGCTTAGTAACAAACAATAACATAACAGCTATATTACAACAACAATATAAAATCAACTAATAGTACATATTCAGTGAGACATTGGAAGAGATGATAAATTATTGCCTTTATTTCACATTACGAAGCACTATACAAATTGTCATCGTACATTCGACCCTCACAAAATTAGCAGACTTTTGAAGATTGATCATGATTATTTTTTTTTAATTTGTGGACTTTGTTACAGGCAAAATTCAAATAGGATTGGGCAGTAAGAAGTAGTTAGAGTCTATCAACTTCTTTAACGGAAGAATCAATTAAATTAAAATGGTAGAAGTTCATAAAATGTTACGGCCGATGTATCAGTTATTTATATATTCTTCATTTAATTTTTTTTTTGTTTTTTTTTGTGTAACAGGAATTTCATAGATGAGGTAACTTAAAGAATACACGACTTTTTTTTGTCCCTGCCCTTTTCCCCCTTTATATAGTATTATAATACATAATACGTCTTTCCATAATATTATATATATAACTTTTTCTTGTCTTAATTTATCGACAACTCGAGGATTTTAGCGCTCTAAATCGATGTTTCCAAGCGAAAGTACATTTCATTCTAGATCACTCATGAGCCGAAACGCGGTTCTACACACATTACTTTTCTATTTTTAGTTTAAATTGGTTACGTTTCAAGGGGCCTGGAAGAAAAGACGAAAATAGGCTAGCTTCCAAAAAAAATTGTTTTCATGTTTTCTGCCTATTCCTTTGAGTCACGGGCGTGTGAATATTACATTAAGCGTTACAAGTATTACATCTCCGGTTTTAGTATATTTTATTTGATAATTTTTTTATAAGGAAAAGGGGGCAAAGGAGCAACGGGTCACCTAAAGTTAAGTGATCATCGCCCATTATTATATTTTATTTTACTTCTTTCACTTTATCGTCGAGAGTCGAGTTTCTTTTTACATCACCCCAAGATAGGTGGAACGAAAGTGTTATGCTACAAAATTGAAATCGAGGCTACGCGGCATTCTTTCTGTAAAATGGCCATCGACATTATAGGACATCTATATTAATATTATAAAGAGGTAAAGTTTGTGAGTTTGGATGTTCGGGGTAATGTCCGGTACTACTGATCCGATTTTGAAAATTCTTTGACTGTTGGGAAGGCATATTGAGCGCTTTTTATTTGGTAAATATATTTTCAATAATCGGTTAATAATTAAATTAATTATTAAAATTATTAAATGTAGCTTACCCGCGCAACTTCGTCTGCGCCAAATTGGTCATCGCCTTTCTAAAACAATTGGAACTGGTATTCCGATTGTATTTCCAATTGCAATTTAAATGCAATGCATCAAATGAAAATGTAAGATAAATTTTATCTACCCGCTTTCTACACTCCGCAACAAACTTGTTT
>DWTW01000650.1:0-15193 GCA_018246275.1 Papilio slateri | reverse complement strand
CCCCCCCCCCCCCGGGGGGGGGCCGGCCTCCGGCACACACACTCATCAGACGAAACGCGGAATTTCTCCCACTTCACGCCTGTCTTCTGTGTGGTCGTGGTATTTCACCGGTCGAGCGGGCCATTCGTGCAGCAACTAATGCTGTTGCTGACTCTACCAAACTAAGAGAATTGTAACCAACGTACAACGTAAGTATCGGGAAATCGACTCCTAGCGTGACTTTATAACTAGACTTCAACCAATACTGCCGCCGTCAAATTTTAATGAAAAATCTACGTTGAACTACGATCTCAACAGAATCAATCGTTAGAGAAGACATCACGTGATAAGATTCTAGATAATTACGCAAGTACATGTGAGCTGCGCCAGACGCCTCGGAAAATTAACGATCTTAAGGATTCGGCGGCGCGAGAAATTAAAGTTCAGTAATTTACTTTAAGTTCCTTAAATTATGCTTCAGATGAAAACGTGATGCCGTGTGCGGTAAAAAGTTTAATTGAATATCGCACAGCTGTGGTAATTTACTTTATTCGGAATTTTATCAAGTTTAAAGATCACAGTAAGAAATATAACATATATATACACAGTAAGATATCGTAACTTTTAACCTCTCCAATCCAACCTCTTTTAAGTTCAGTCGGTGTTCTATAAGATTGTAGCCCCGGCACATTCAAACGACAACTGACGCCGCTGCGTGACTCTGCCCCTGCAGACATGTTATCACTTTGATACCAAATATTACTTTACATACATTAATTGTAATCGCTTGTGGTCGTGCGTTGTTCCGTAGGTTGTGAATATAACAGCTTTGCAGAGTTAATGAGCCGCACTCAAATGTTAACAACATTTGGTGCGATTACAAATTAATGTACGACTAATTAATGTAAAATATTTCAATGCAAAACAAGCTGATGTTCGGATTACGTCGGGCCATGCAAAACGTGTAATTGGATAATAAAATTTGATAGTATACGTGATACATAAAAATTAACATGGCGTGTTTGCGCTTCGAGATATAACAACACAACTGTTATTCACAGAACCCATATGATAGGATTTTGTGCCGAAAAGGATCATTTCATTTTTAGTCCGCACACATTCAATTAAATAGTATAGATATAGAACAAATGCTTTCTTAAAGAACTGCCAGACTTTAAACATATATTACTTCGTCGTAGCTTAAAGAGCGCCCTAGGCAAGTGAATTTATCGGGTGAGTAAGACTTATTACATGGATTGATTGATCAACGCTGTGCTGCAGTGTTTCTTTTTAAAGCCCAAGACAGAAAAATAAGTATCGGTAAGTTTGTATATAAGTTTGCACGTTTTTTGTCAAGCTACATCGTATAAAATTGTTACTGAGGATTTTCAACTCTTTACGACTTATATTTTGTTTCGTAAGAATTTTGGATATTAATCTGTCTTTCTGAACTTAGCGTCCGGTTTCTAGTTTTTATTTATAACGAACAACAACTAATTCGATCATACTCTAGATGCGTTTAAGTGAACCTCGTTATGGACGACGCGTGGTACTTGCACAGACGACAAGGCGGGAAGGAGGCGGCGAAGACGATGGACGAAATGATCAGTTAAAGACATCGATGATGGCTTGTTTTAAGTAAACCAAATAAATGTAAGAACAAATAACTGTCACCTTTTAATATCAGTAAATACATTATCCATTAGATTACGTCCATCGTCGTTATTTTGCCCGAATGTGGCGACGACTAAAAGTAGTATTAGTTTTTATTTAGAAAGGCAGTCTTAATTAAAATAATAAAAGCCCCCTTTAGTTAGAAACAATTATAATGTTCGAGTTCGATTAGACCGAGAGCCTTTCTTAATTTACTTGATACATACCAAGAACTGTCGGCAGGACCATATTTCTCAATTAACATTTTTTGAACGCTCGGTAAAAATAATCTATATCTATAACTAAACTACTTAATTATAATAACTAAGTTTAACGAATTAAATGAATGTTAAAATTAGCTAGTTACTGTAATGTTAATCCAATGTATATAAATAAGAAAATCAATGTTTGTCTGTTAGTCTTCGATTCGTTCCTAAGCATAGGCTTATCAGTTTTCAGTTTATTCAGTTATATAGTTTCAGAGAAATCCACGTCTAAGTTCAAAAATAAGCCGAATCATAAATAAAAATCTGAAAATTCAAAAATGAACGGCCAAATGTCATTTGACTTTAACACGACGTTTTAGTTAAAATGGCGGAGCTAGACTTTAGTGCCCTCTTGCGGTCTTGTATACTAAACTGGTTAAGATACGAGAGATTTATATGAGCTGTCAATGCTGTGATTAGATGTTACTTTTCTCATTTTGACATTAAGATAGTACTTGTACGATTTGTATTTGTATAATAAATATGGTTTAAATCTATATGAGACACTAAACCATTTTAATATTAGAAGACTGTTGTGTGTGTCTTTTATAGTTTTAATTTGTTTCACAGTTTAGTTAGAATAGGGAAAATTTAATCTTACGTTAAAACAATTGAATTTTGAAACATATATTTGTTTTAAAGTTACAATTTATAGGATAGAAACTTATGATGACTACTCCAGCAGAATCAGTAAATATGTTTTTATTTATTATCAAGAATTATAAAATGCTTAAATGAACGTATTTCCTCATAACTTTGGAATGTTTTGTTTCCGTTTGAAGTTTTTATCCCTTACGATAGATATGAAACAGATATGAATTAATAAATTAAGTCCATAGCGTCCCTCTATATATGTCGATATCTAAATCATTAGTAGTAGCTTGCTGAAAAAAACGTCATGTTTTCCATTTTGTTACTCGCCACATAGGCAATTTTTTAGGTTGGTCAACTTTTATGTTATTCACATGGCTTATAAATTCGTATGAACGGCAAAATGTCAATACAGCACACAAGACATTGCACAAAATCTAACACTGGATTCCAAGAAAAGACAATCTAGTATTTGTCACAAATCTATATTTAGTAATGTAGCTGACAAATGATCTCCGATCTGTATTACAGTCTCAAGAGGCAGCCGTGCAGGAATTCACAATACGAGTGCCAAAGAATATTAAAAAGAAACACCATGTGATGAGGTTTAATGCTACTCTAAAAGTGGACTTTGCAAAATGGACCCATGTCAAAATGGAACGTGAGAACAACATCAAGGAGTTCAAAGGGATCGAAGAAGAAATGCCAAAGTAAGCAAGTAAGATTTTGTTACGTGATTGAGCAATCACTCAATTATTAAATTGCATTTTCAGTGTACAGCTTGATTGATTCTTGACCTAGTTTAATATTCTTAATTATTCCAGCCATGATTCATTTTATCATTATTTGAAATAAACCAAATTTTTACATCTCTTTGCCTAATTGTCTTTGCATAACTATACACCTATTCAAAAAATAAAGTGAATATAACCTTGAAGAAGGAACACTGAGCTACATATCACATGACAAAAATAAATTGGAAGTACTAATTCTTAATTATATTTCTTAAGTTTCAAACAGTCCCAATGCTAGCCTTCAATTAGGTAAATGGAGATTCTCTTTGGTGCTTCTTTAAAGACAGGCCCCAAAAGACAACCACTCCTCTCACCCTAGAGCCCTAGGGCCACTATTTAAACTGCATTATTATTAACTGGGTTTACTTCATTGCATTGCATACCTCATTGTAAAATCAAAACATATGTTTTTAGAGTTTTTTTAATAAGGTATTAAAAAGATAGTAATGTGCTAACAAATATGTCAGGTTTGGTGCTGGCTCAGAGTATGGACGAGATCTGCGCGAAGAGGCACGCCGGAAGAAGTTTGGCATCATATCACGGAAGTACAAGCCAGAAGATCAGCCATGGATTATCAAAATTGGCGGCAAAAAGTAAGATGGGATATCTTACAATGACAAATGTCATACAATCAAAAAAAGACCACTAGAGTTTCTAGGGGGGGGGTCCTTGGTATTAATGCATAGGAATTTATGCATTAATAAAAGAATCTTAGCATTTATAGTATAGGCTAACTCTTCCCTGCAGTTTCAGCTGTCACACTGTTTAATTTAAACTAAATCAGATGACCTATTTCTAAACAATAAGAGTACTTCAGAATATTTTTATATATACACAATATTTTTAATCATATTTCTGCGGTACTATACACTGGCTGTAACCTGATTTAGAATATAATTGTCTGTGGGATAAATATTCAATTGATCCGCCTTGCATTACTGCCCACTCAATTACATCTTTCTCATTTGGTGTACTGTTCTTTTTGCTTGTTTCCTATAGGTTGTAGCATGATGTTAAATTGCCTATAATCTTGCTAACTAATTGGGCTGTCAAATGTTAAAATTATTTTTCAAATTTGATTCCTGAAAATAATGCAGAAAACACACTCTTCAGATATATTATAGTATAGATAAATTGTATGTTGCAGGTTCAAAGGAATCCGTGAGGGTGGTGTGTCAGAGAACGCGGCGTACTATGTGTTCACTCACGGGTCGGGAAACACTATTGAAGCTTATCCTTTGCTCGAATGGTGAGTATTTGTTTATTATGGGTACTCTTAATACCATCTTTCTTTAACATGTCACTAATCTTATGAATAAAAGTTTGTCTAGGTCGTACCCTAACAACACTGCCACTTACTTTTACAACATAAATTTGTCTTGTCCCTCTTTCTTCATTCACCCTCTCAACATGCCCGAACCACTGAAGCATACCTTTCTTAATATCAGTTTTACACAAAACATTCTATTTCAAGGCACACTTTCCCCTTACAACACTGTTTTAAATCCTGTAGTTCAGAGTAAGTTCATGAGGACAAATATATGATTTTTTCACACAGGTACAACTTCCAGCCCATACAGAGGTATAAGGCGTTGTCAGCGGAAGAAGCGGAGCAAGAGTTTGGAAGGTAAATTAAATGTCGTGCATTAAATTATTAATCTATTGAATCAATAGTTCCTGCATCCCAATTCATCATTGTCATTATCCAAAGTAAATAAATTGTTGATTAAATATGAAGAATGTAAACTATTCTTAATTCTTTAATTACATCCACATCAACTGGCCAAAACTACTATTAAAATGATTCTCTCTCTCTCTCTCACAGAATACCGGCTTGAGGGTTTTATACTACTTCTACATTTCAGGTGGTTATGGTGACTATCCTTCCTCCCCTATCTTTGACTTATACAAAGGTTATACTCGTGTCAAACACAAGCTGTCCTTAGGGCAATAAAATGTGGAAATAGGGCAGCTCTGACATCTCTCTCTGTCACACTTACAGGCCTAATGAGGGGCGAAGTGACGCACCAGTGTAGTCAGTAGTCGATAATATTAATACATGCGCTGGCTCACATAACTGTACTAGTTCATGTTTACTGATTCCTGGAAGAATGCGAAAGGCGGTTATCGATAGGTGACGCGCCGCACGGGTCTCTCCCTAGTGCACCGACGATTTATAGCCTTGGACCGCGTGTAATGGACACGAATATAGCCAATATGTGGTTGCTTCGTAACATCCGAATATATAATGATGAATGAATATAGTATGTTTATATCGGTCCCTTAAATCGATTGAACTTCTTATTAATTTCCTTTCCTCGTCTATTAAAACACGTATAATATGTTAAATTGTTTTTTCAGACGCAACAAGGTGATAAATTACTTCTCGTTGATGTTCCGCAAGCGCATGCGCGGAGAGGACGGCGCCGACGACGCCGACGATCCTGACGAGAAGAAACCTAAGGGATCCAAAGCTAAGAAAGGTGCGGTCGCGTTAGATATTGTACCAGTACAAGTGAAATCTTAAATTATTAGCATTTTTAAAAAGCACGAAACAATTACAACTCTAAGTAGAGTGGGAGGGAAGTAAACCAAAGTAAAGACTTATGTTGGTGCACAGAATGCAAAGTGTGATATATGGAACATATATGAAGGTCCAAATTCTCCAAAATCCTAATTTATTTGACTGATCTTTTTATTTCATTTTGTCAGTATGTTTTATTTTTATTTTATAATAACCTAGTACTTGGTCGTTGGGTTTGCAATGTTTTTATGATATTTGGATATCCCAGTTGTCTTTTGGCCATAAGACGCTAAAAAAAATTAAACTGACTTAGAAGCTTCACAGCTAAACTTTCTGTTAGCATAGGTGATGTTCTTGTCACTATTAGAGACATAATTATGTTTACTAGTGATCACTTAGTGGCCAAAGGTGGATCGTAGTTCATTAATTATTACGGACGTAACTCAACTTACGTAAGAAGTACATATACACTGAGAATTTATGATTTGGAATCGTCACTTAAAGCTTAGGATTTTCTACTTCTCCATGCGCCCAATATTATTAAAAATGTTCCCGAAGTTTTTGCTTCACGTATTAATATATAAATTAACAAAATGTTACATATTAGGCATTAATATGTTACATTTAATTGTGCATATTACCCTAATATTTAGGGTTAGTTGCACATTTTAAGGTCATGTGTTAATGAACTCCAGAACTCAAGATATCTGAGATGGACGAGTGGATGGCGTCCGACGATGATTCCGACGACGACTCGGAGGACGGCGAGAAGGACAACGACAGCGACTCCGGCGCCAAGAAGAAGAAGGACAAAAAAGGTTTGTTTTCTATATTTAAACGCAACATAACCAATGAGCATGCGTATCCCATCCGGTAATAATAGTAAAGTAAAGGCCCGAGCCGAGGCTCCCAAGGGAGCCCTCGAGCTTAGTCTTACTCTTAAAGAGGTTTAGGCTAAGCGCCCGCTGCGCTCGGCCACCTCAAGCCCGATGTATCTGTGAAAGCCTCCAGCTTCCAGGCTAACAGTGACAAGCCAGTCATAAAAAAAAAACGAGCATGCGTAGATGAAAAAATATATAAACAAGAGAGATGTGCCAGAACTAGGTAATCCGTAATCTCTGCCTACAACTCTGGGTTGAGGGCGTGAGTGCTTATTTATTTTATTTTGATGTATTTGAATTAACAAAAACAATTATTAGCACCCCCTTCATAATCTGTTTTTCCTTATCTATGTAAAAAATGGTGGCAACACATCCGTAACTATTGCGGATGTTGATGGATAGTGATGTAGACCGAGCGAGTTGTCTGTCAACTGAGTGGCGTCGCCGCCGTCGCTTTAGTGTTGCCAATTAAATTGAATATGCACAAAAACGAGAAAGATCAAAAAGTATTGCAATTTAAAATACAAATAGTAACACTCTTTTACTGTACAAAAACGATTTCGTTTCGTGTTTATTATTTTAGCTATCAACCATATGTCAATTTTCGAACTTAGGTCTTTATTTACACCAGTGTAAATTTACACCAGTGTAAATTTACACCAGTGTAAATTTACACCAGTGTAAATTTACACCAGTGTAAATATCAGTGTGTTTGATTGTCTGTGCAAAAATATACTTCAATATTATAATTGTTTACTCAGCAATAAAAGTGATACTATAATACTTTTATTTTTTTTAATAATAATAATACAAACATTGCTGAAGCACTACAAAACCCCAACATTGCACTGAGACCATTATTATACTGGACACGCGGAGCACCGTACGCCCTCTGCGTGACGGCGGCCCGCACGCTGCACGTGTAAAATGACTGGATATACTCCTACGCTCTAAAGAGCGTTATTTTTACCTCTCGCGTACATCGTGCGAACCTGCGCGCCGCCATATTACAGCGCCCTATGTTCCCTCTTAATGCTTCTTTACTATTTAACTAACGAAAAATAAAAAAAAGTTGTGTACGATTTTTCAAAATCGCATATAAACATTTCAAATATATAATTCAGTATACATAAAATAAGAGTAAGGGCGAAGGCCTGGTGATCATCCCCAGGTGATATCCCCAGTTGCCAGGGACACCAGTCCCTTGTTCCATAATTGGAACAATTAATTTTGACCAAATTTCGATTTTAGGATAACAATAAATGATTTTACTGTTATCTATTTCTTAAAGCGGCGCTGACTAAGAAGAAGAGGAAGGTCGACGACGAGGCGTTCGAAGAAAGTGACGACGGCGACGAAGAGGGACGGGAGAAGGACTACATATCGGATTCATCGGAAAGGTAATGGATCTCTAGCAAATGGTAGCACTGAGCCATATTCTGTGATGTGGCGATGGGACAGGTTTAATTTAAATAACCTAAAAACTTACGGCGGATCATTATCGCCACCATTTTGTACATTACTGCGCCTCGGGAGTTAAGTTTAGATAATATGTCATTATTATTATATTACATTACTATTGGCAAAGTGACCAGGGGATTGCGGACCAGGATTTAACATTTGACAAGTACAATATTGTTAAGTTTAAAGGTTTAACATTGTTAGTGAATCTTGTATAACTCTGAAATGTCAGCTCGTCAGCAAATGACAAATATTTTTTTTTTAAATGTTGAGGAAAAAGGCAAAGGTCCATATAGCTTTATGCCATAAATAATGTAGATTCTATAAATTAATGAAAAAAATTCTTATATGTTATGTGTCCACTTAACATACAGTTTTAATGAATAGAAGGCGACATAGGTCATTATATATTATATCGGGTCGGCAGCTTGTATGTAGACTGATGTATAAATTGTATTATACAATAACTTTTAAATTGTTATTTAATTTAATTTAACATGGACCTATGCAATAGGGATATAGTACTATATAAAGCATAAATATGTACAAAAAATATTTTCGATTTTTCACCTTTTTATTAATAATGGTATTTGTTATTAAAAGTGTTCCTATTTTAAAATTTACTTGTTTGATGAAAAAAAAACTGAATTTTTGAGCTTTAACGAATCCTGTATCGGCAACACGGAATTGATCTATTATATATATACATTAATTTATTTTTTATCATTGCAGCGAATCTGATCACGAGTCGAAGGCGAATAAAGAGTTGAAAGGGGTTGCGGAGGAGGACGGGCTCAGGTAACAAATATCACTCGCCGAATCCGGCTCTGTTAGATGGTTACGAGATATCTTCTTGCGCCAACTACAAAAGTAACCGATATTTCACGAAGAATTGTTTGCAGAACGGACGTCCGATGAAACTGAAAGGGTTCTGGTATGGCGGCCACGTACAGGTCGACGTAGTGTAGTTAGGCCTAACCACAAGATGGACCGATGATCTGGTCAATGTTGCGGGAATCCACTGGATGAGGGCGGCAGGGGACCGATGTTTGTGGCGATCAATGGGGGAGTCCTATGTCCAGCAGTGGACGTCAGATGAATTTCAACAAAAATTATATGTAACTTACTGTACTTTGAACTACTATGCTATACCAAACATATATTAAAAATCGACTTCTATCTTGTAAAAAATCTCATTTTTTATCTCATAAAATCTCTTATTAATGTGTGCTGTGTTAAAAGGAAAATATTGACATCCGACGAGGACTCGGAGGAGGAACAGGAGCAGAAGCAAGAGTCGGAGCAAGAGGACGAGCCCACGAAGGAGGGCGAGGAGCGCGCCAGCAAGCTCACTAAGAAGTCCAAGAAGAAGGGAGATGACGGCAAGAAAGGTAAGCGCCCCAGCATCCCCAACATACCCAAGATAGTATTCATAATTATTAACTGAGTGATTCTTCAATCTGCTATATTAAGTGAGTGTAGTCCAAACAAATAACCCAAAGAATATTGTTTAAAGGATGAGCATGTTTCTACGTATTTATAGCCTGTCTTACTGTCTATGGTACAGAAAAGTTTTAAAATAAAATAATTTGACTAATGTTCGACAGACTCGAGCAGCGACTTCAGTTCGGACTCCGACACAGACCCGGAGACCAGCAGCACCAAGAAGCCCAAGAAGACTAAGACCAACGACAAGAACCCGCCCGCAGCCAACTCCTCAGGTGCTCAATTTATTACCGCATTACCAGCATTGTTATGGTTCACCCTTGTAGTGGAAGTTCAGTCTGGACAGGAGATGGGACAACGGAACAATACCTTGACTATCGGGTGGGTTGAAAAAGTAGGTAACCTTTACAAGAGATCTCACTTGATCAACAGGATTCTTTCTATTTAAATATTCCACCGCCGTCACCGACACGCAGCAAATGAATCTGGTCATTCTTTACTGTTTTAAATTGTATTAATATCAGTCGATACATAAATTTATTAACTGCTTTGTAGCACCGGGTAGGTTCAAATAAATGGTTACCGTAGGCGGCAACTCTTAATTGAACAAAAAACCCAGAATACCATATTATGGGTACAAGTATTGTATTTTTATTGTTTTACAATCAAACGCGTCCCTTGAATCTTGATTTTTTTTTGTTATGATTCCATTTAAGAGTCGAATTGATTGTTGCAAACATTTTATCCTTTGTTAGCAATAAATAAATAATAAATAAATAAGAGTCGCTGTCTACAACCATAAAGCTTTTTGTTCGTGTGGAGTTTGTGCACCCACTTTGGTGGCACGGCCTCGCGATCGAATACGACCGTGACCCACGCTGGTGTCACTGGACTGTGATGTGTTTCAGCACCGGGGTCCGCGAGCACGTCGCGCGCGGGCACGCCGCAGCCGGGCGGGGGCGCGGCGGCGGCTGCGGTGGCGGCGGCCAATGCGGCCGGCGCCCAGCCCTCCGCCAAGCGCGCCAAGCTCGAAGCAGCGTACACGTAAGCTCATTGAACTATATATTACGATCTCGACAGCTTGCAAACTATATTCAATCTGAGACTTATTAAAAGTACAAGTCTACGCCGGCCTTGTGATGCGGTCAGTGTTTAAACAATTCTGATAGGTCGCAGAATTGTTGGTAGGTTTTGGAGACAAGTATCTCGGCTCGCCGGGGTCGCTCGCGGACGTCGCCGTCAACGTATAATCCCTTCTCCCTGTCGTCACGCAAAATACGTTCTTACTCTAAGTGGAATTTATTGTTTGAATGATTTACCTTCCTTGTTGAAATAAGGTTATAAATACATAATTGTGTCCATCCATAATGGTGACAAGTGTGTGTTTGTCGCAGCGAGTGCGGCGTGACGGAGGAGGCGGTGCGGCGCTACCTGGCGCGCAAGCCGATGACGACCACCGAGCTTCTGACCAAGTTCAAGTCGAAGCGCACGGGGGTCAGCAGCGACCGCCTCGTCGAGACCATGACGCAGATCCTCAAGCGCATCAACCCGCTCAAGCAGAACATCAACGGCAAGATGTACCTCAGCATCAACCACACATGATGATATTAAATAAATTATTAATATAAATAATGTGACTTTCGTATTTTCACTATTTGGACTGTTCCCACTGTAATAGTTTTGTAGCTCTATGTTAAATAAGTGTAGTGCCGCAAGTCGAGATATCAGTTCACAATTTGACGATTTGAAACTGCTAGATTATAAACTAACGAGAAATAATGCGTCCAATTGTAAATGGTTAGTTCAATTCATAAAATTAGAAACTAACGATGTTCATAATGTTACGGTGACATCGCAATCATAATCGTGGCCTTAGTCCATGAACTCTGTTACGTATTGTCAAAAACGGCACAATATTTATTGTCAATCTTGTTATAAATCAATTTGTATTGTTACAGTGAAGTCAATGACATTTTAATAATGTGGTGCAAATAAAGATGATTAAAATTTACATGAAAATAGTTTTTCGTTTATTTACATTTTCCACAAACAAATACTTGCTTTCTGATACAGTGACAGGGAAAAAAGGAGTACAGGAAAAAATTCTAATACATTTAATAAAAATAAATTCATCAATTATTATAGATCAATTAAAATATTATGTTGAACTTATAAAATATTTTTCATTTTCACTTACTGGTCAAGTTAGAAAAAATATAAATTCCTCTAGATGGCGCTATTTTCATTTTAAAATTGAAAATAGCGCCACCTAGTTAAAAGTTGAAAAACTTTTGTTTATGTAAGTACGTACCTAGAACAGCTCGCAAAAGTCTTGAGTTTGTCTTTTTTGCTTTTTAATCTATAATGAACTCATTCCTATTTAAAAAAAAACTTATTGATTATTACATTATTATCCTTTGAAGATATTATAGAAGTACTAAGACATTTGTTTTTACTGATGTCTGTCAGACTGTATATCCAAAAATCGATAGGTGGATCCAAAAATGCGATCGATCGATACCGATTTCAATAGCGGTCATCTTTCACTCGCAAGTCTTGACTAGGTATCTACATAGAAAATAATATATTATTTATTACCTAATATAAATACGTCGCTGTGGTCTAAAAATACCGATAATGGTATATTTCCATGTCCACTTTGCTATGGAAAATCATCGTTTCCGAAACCTTTTTAAAGATGAAACAAGAGGAAAACTGACCTTTGTTGTTTATGACTCATTTTAAATAGTATATAAGAAAAAAATCAGAAAGAAGTCAGTCCTATTTATTCTTGGGTTTAGAAATCAAATCTAAAAGTCCCAAAGGTTATTAAAAACAAAGGAGAGATGTAGTGTATTGCACAATATTACAGTGATTCCCGAAGTGGTCCAGGTGAACCCCCTGGGTCCACGGGGACCCGGTGCGAATGACGTTGGCCGGAAAAAAAATGACGGTGAATGACGCTGACGGTTCATAATTTGTAAGTGGGGAACCGCGAAATTTTTATCTGGTTTCGACAGTAAAGTACAGAAATGTTGATTTGGCTCTACCTATCATGTCGACATACAATATTTCAAGAATGTCTGCGATTGTTAGTGATAACAACATGCATATTCGATACTCAGTACGGGAATACGGTAGAAATTTAGTAGCGGAGGGTTCACCGAAACCAGTAAGATTTTGAAAGTGGTCTACGAGAAAATAATGTACGGGAATTCCTAGTGTATAAGTATTAAGTTGTGACAAAGAAGACGCAAAGCTTCGGCAGCTGTTAGCACGTGACACGTAGCAGCTTATGTGATGAGCGCTTTCTGTTTCTCGTTCAAATCATGTTCTTCTCTATCTTTCTCAGCTTTTCTAAAACAAATATTGATATCAAAAAAATCATTGCATGAATTCATACTTCATTATTTCCTACCGTTATTATACCCAACGTCTAGGTATCACTAGCTACGAGATAACGAAGGTATATTTCCCTCAGTCCCTTCAACCTTGACCATCTATCAAAATCATGTCACAACGATTCTGCAATGAATTCACAATTGTTGATTTGGCAATTTTGCTAATCATTTGTGTCATAATGATTTGTCAGTGGTGCGATTAGGTACGAGTACGGTGCGAGTACGGGGCGATTGACGGGTAAGTGTTATATTTGCATACGTCCACTGGATGAGGGCGCCAGGGAAGCATATGTCCAAAACTGGACGTCTGGCTCATGGTGGTGGTTAATCAATAATTTCCACTAAGAAAGTGTGACCTCGACCTCTCGGTATAGAGCGACTAAAGAACTCGGGGTCCAATCCCGTTTCGATCTGGTATACGCTCATAGTACTCAGAGTTTTTTTGCCTAAGAAGTAAAAAGTACAAGTAGTGATACGACAATCTAAAGTGAAATAGCGACAAGTCTTACCCGCACACAGTGTGAGACCTCATGATCCTCTCTCCGTCGGCAATGGTCTGCGGCATGGGCCGGCCCTTGGTCTCGGGCAGCAGGAAGCAGAAGCTGCTGACGGTCAGCGCGGTCGTGCCCAGCGTCAGTAGCGGGAAGGGGCCCCAAATGCGTGCCTAACAACAAATAGACAATTATTAGAAATATGTTCAAAGATTTTCTAACAATATTTAGGTACTTTGTTAGAATTTTTTTTGATAATTACATTTTTCTTAGATTTGACCAACCTCCATCTAAAGAAGATTAGAAGTATCTAGCTGAGCATTTGCCGACGTTGCCAAATATTTTTGTAATATTAGATTTTGTTCTTCATTTTATATCACACTCAGAAAATAATTATCTACCATATATCGCTAAGTAATTAGTTGTCGTAATAAATAGCCAAGTAAAATATATTTTTCTTAGACTGTGACCATTAAGGATACAGAGATATTTTTATTGTCTTTTTCCTACACGCCCTCTTTCTTGCATAACTGGTAACTTTTATGGTTGTTGCGGATTATTGTCTTGTCTATGGTTTTCTTTATAAAAGGTTAATTACCGAATAGACGATCAAAGGTGAGAGCATGTTGGCCACGTATCCGCTGACGTGGACCAGAGCCAGGCCCGAGGCGCGCGCGCCGGTCGGCATCAGCTCAGTGCTCCACTGCCCCGCCGCCGTGCACGACATGTTGATCGCGAAACGGGACGCGATCGCCAGCACCATCTGTGGCAGACCTGTACAGACGTAATATTATAATAGCATTTCTTTTATTTTGAGAGATATGTATTAAACGAGAATAGAAATAAAACTCCTCTCACAATAACAAGGCCCTTTTGAAATCCATAGTTTTCTTTCCTCTCTTAAAACATAAATAAATCTACATGAATCTAAGGTCACGTTAGATCATAGATAATTTAAAAAAATCTTAAATATAATCCTAGACACTTACCTATAGACCTAAAGGAAACGCCGAACGTGTTTCTTTTTATTTCATCTAAATAAAGATTGTTTGGAGAAGGAAACATTTTGACGTAAAGATAGTAGTAAGAAGGAGTAAAATCTAAATGTACCTTTGGGCACAAAAGCTGCGGTAATTGTGAATATTCCAGTCATAACGATTGGTCCCATCGTTAAGTTCCTTCTACCCAGTCTGCAAATTATAATTAATTTTAAATGAAAAGCTCCGTTTATAGATGCATCTGTCTACGCCCATATACTTCATATTCTAGTCTAGTAATAGTGGTAGAGTCCGCAGCAGCATTAGCTGCTGCACGAATGGCCCGCTCGACCGGTGGAATACCACAACCACACAGAAGACAGGCGTGAAGTGGAAGCAATTCCGCGTTTCGTCTGATGAGTGTGCGCGCCGGTGGCAACCCCCCCTGCAGTACAGCATGGCAGTGGAACTTGAACGGAATCTACTCCAGTGGGGTACCAAAACCACCAGTTTTGGGGAATCCCCCTCCGCGCGTTTACGCCTCAACTCCCGCTTGGAGTCTGGGGGTAAGCGCGTGTGCCGCCCTGCGTATTCTGGGGGGGGGCATGATTCCGCTCGCTAGTGCATGCCGGGGCAAACGAAGCAAGCGACTCCCTGCATCCCCTGCCACCCACACCGTGGACTTGTGCAACATCAGGGGACTCCAATCCAACCTGGAGGCCGTCCATT
>DWTW01000649.1:0-15198 GCA_018246275.1 Papilio slateri | reverse complement strand
GATGCCTATGGGTAGCGGTCACTTAACATCAGGTGACCGCTTGCTCGTTTGCCACCTTTTTCCATAAAAAAAAAGAATAGTAAAAGACTGTTCTAAGCTTCTTTGGGCACGTTGGACACTTTAGGGATGGAGGAAAAGCACTGAACCCACGTGACGTCACACAAATGACATGCTCGTGACAAATATACAGATTTGTGCGATCGAATGCCAGAGCAATTAACAGCTCGTTGTAATAAAAAGAAAATGATTCATCCGACAACAAAAACTTCTTTCCTACAATATCTTTAAATAGGAAGCTTTAAAAGTAATCATTTGATACTAAAATTAATTTCTATATCTAAAGAATGAAACTACTGTTACTTCGCATTTTTAAGTTTTCACTTTTAACGTCCAATTTTCACTGCTAACATGGACTGACTTTTTAATTTAAGTCGGTGTAGAGTGGTAAACTAATTCAACTCATAATACATTCAATTAACATGTAGCACAATACGCAGAACTGTGTGAATTTATCTTTTTACACTTAATCCTCACGTAATATATCATAAGAGGAAATATGGTATATAATATGGGGCAGAGTTAATATATACTAGATGCTGTGAACACTAATGAGACGACCGGAAATCTCTTAGCTTGTTAGTCACTTTTACAAAAAAAAAAATAGATTATTTTTAAAACTCCAAAATATCTAAAAGAAAAACGTTTTACCTTAAACGTACGGATGGACACGTTTCAGTTAGAACGTTTTTCTTACGGCTTACATAATGAATTGGTTCCTCTGTATAAAAATGTCGTCTTCCCCGAGGCGCAATTTAAGCTGGCTATTTAACTTTTGTCCAATATATTACTGTGGCGTAGCTTTGCTCAGTAAAAATAACTTGCCCTTTCGCGCCGTAAACAACTCACCCGAGGCTTATTCGCAATGTTTGTCGGCGTTTGTGCCGTGCCATCGAATCACTTCGCATACGGCGTGGGAAGAATTCGTTCCTTTTACAAAGGTCAAACCTTTAATTAAAGCCAAACAGTCTATGATTAGTAATTTAACCATAGATAAATATATCGAAAGAAATAAGAAAACAAGATACCGATTTACTTGATATTAAGTGAAAACCGCTGCACTTCTGCGTCAACCTTATGTTTGTGTGTACATATCTTACGTAAATTAAAACAAAAGTAGAAGATGGGAAGATCTGTTCAATGGCTACTGGATACCTCTTCACTAGACGGATTGAAAAAGTATTATTCAATATACATACTGATGCGGCGGCTTGTCTGTGTATGTCCGGTCCCGGTCCACGAGTTTTTATCTTCGTCTTCTTACTTCTTTTACTTTCTTCTTCTTACCTTTCTTATTACGTGTGGTATAATATTTTTATATATCTATTAGTTATGGAACTTTGTTTCCAAATGAAAAAAACAAACGTACATTATTATTATATACAAGAAAATATTTTTAATACGTCCTTTTTGACAATCGATCTTTTTCTTTCAATTTAATCGCAATTTGTAATGACAAGCCAGCCTCCAGTCACACCAATAAATTCCAACTAAGCCCCCGCGTCTGACAAGGGATACTACAATGGTGGAAACGAGATTCTGTATAAATCACTTTATTTCATTTATTTTACTCTTTGCGGTATTATAACGTATGTTGGACATAATTTTGTTTTTTTTGTCATGCCATTAAAGTCTCATAAACCGACTTTTAATTATCTTTGTAATCCTTAACATGTCAATGCTTGTCAATCTAGATCCTTCTGGTATTGATTATGACGAGTGGCCATAGATGCGAATATACGAAATCTAAACAACGTGACCTGCTTGTTTCTTTGATTTGGCAAAGGTCATAAAGTTTCGGAAGCCCTACAATATTACTTCTGAAAATTTTGCCTATAACGGGTGTGAAACCCGGGAGTGATACTGTTTTAAATTTTAGTCGAGTAAGTACCTGCCGTTGCAGGAATAACATTAACCAATAGGAAGTTCCCCAATGACAAATTCTGGCTGGCCAGAAGCATACCTGGTAAACACATTTTTATGCAAGCTCAATCTTGGTAGATCTACCAACAAGTTTTCAGTCTGAGATGATTAACTGGTTTCATAATAATTTTGTAAGAGTTTATAAAATAACATATATAAACAAAGAAGATAAAACTAACATAGAATTATATACAGTGACGTGTAGGTACTTGCGTTGGTTCAGCTATTCGTTGTCTGTGTGTATGCGGCGAAAACTTGTCAAAGACTAGCGGGCAATTAAAAACTTCTACAGTACGTGTGAATTTGCCGACACTATAAGAGAAAATTGAATACTCACACTGTCAGTTAACACGATAATAGAATGACGTCAATTAACAAGAAGCCGGCCGCACGACGACCTCTCTGTCAATTGATCAACTGCATTATTGTAATGTTATTTCGTTGTGAAGTTGCTGACATTTTGCAACGAGGGCTCAGTTGTCGTCGTTTATTTTATTAAATGACTACGTGAATTTTAAGTCTTTTGACCCTATATGCGGTTGGCAGAGAATATACGATATATTTTTCATTGACCATTTCTTAGTTCGAAATGTGACCAGGATCGGACTTATTGCTCACCGTTGCAATTTGAATTTACCCTGCAATAAGGTGGTATCTATAATATATAAATAAAAATCAATGTTTATATGTTTGTCCTCTATGCATTCCTAAACCATTGATCAGATTGTGATGAAACTTTGGTAAGATGTTCTGACGTCGCCTTCAAAGGCTTGTGGTCCAAAAAATCTATATAAATAAAGAAAATGTTTTACTATTTTAATGAAACTTTTTGAACAATGCTTTTTAACTTATTTAAAAATACGTCAGTAAAATAATATTAGCTTTGTAGATAAATTTTAAATGAAACTTTGCAACATTATTTACACATTTGTATTAGAACATTTTTTAAAGATTAATTTAACCTATTTGAAGAGACTTCAATAAACAGAATATGCAACCAAACACTTTTTTACTTTACGTAGCAATAGAACTCACGCTGGGTGCAACTAGTAAGAAATAAAATGAAAAACAAATAAAAGTAAAACTTTAGAAATAAAGATCGATCAATCTTAATGCAACGTTTCGCTCTAAAGTTCAACTTACTGTAGGTAACTTAGGTAATTGTTCATGTACAAAATATACACTATATCATCGTAATACAACAAAAATTGTAACATCGTAATAAAAGTGTTACGTGAGTTATAACATTCTGTATAACGCGTTTTTTAGTATTTCAGTGTTCGCTTTCCATTTTTAATCTGTTTCTTCTCTCTCAATTACTTAAGGTAAAGTTATTGCGTGTTTCCTTATCGCACGCAGACGGGGCACCGCTGCGTGTGTTGTATTACGTGAAAACCGACAAAGGAAAACGTCATAATTTTTTCATCTGATTCAAAAATTAGCATTTTCGATCATTTATCCTTGGACGCCTTCATTTGTCTATACAATAAGGGTTAAAATGAACCTGTCACCTGATTGCGGTGTTAATTGGAAATTACTTAATTACGGTCCCATTTCAAATGTCACTTTTCAAATGAAAGATTCTTTTGCCGACAATAGGCATCTTATAAAAATCTTTTTCAATGGAAATATCATTGATAGAATACTTAAAAGTCCAAGAGGTTTACGTTCGTTTTAAATATAACTAGTGCACAGAATCAGTGCTAGGTTATTATGAAATAAGAGTGTTAATTTTTATAAAAAGGTCTCTAACGCCCTAAGATGTTTTTCAAGTGGTATAAGTAATATTTTTTATCGTACCTATTCTGTTCCGGGTTTAAGGGATTGACTTACCTACCCACAATCAGAAGTTAAAAAAACATGACAGCTTTTATTTCACGTATAATGCCATACGAAAAAATCTTCATGGACGTTTCTCACTACAAGTTAATTTGGAAATCAAATTGGGTTACTGACAAATCTAGTTGGTACAACAAGTAAAATCGTATGGACAGACAGACGGTGATTTAATTTGTATAGACACTTCTCATCTTCCATTATGTGTCTATGATTTTTCAATTAGGATAACATCGCTCCTCGTTGTTTTTTAAACAGTGAATTTACACTTTAGTTGTTTGTTTGGTGCCCGTTTATCTAATTCCGCAGGCAGCATCATTAATTATCAAACCCAAAGTATTTTCAGCGCTGTCTCGATCGCGCCGGGGGCAATCAATCTTACCTATTCATACGTTTGTATTGTGATTTAATGCTTGCCCTCTTAGAGTCCAGTTGTGTCGGTAATTTAACCCACAATACAATGTTTTCCTTCTTAATAGCTATGTTTTTTGGAACATGCTCAAATGCAGGATTCAAAATACAAGCTTTTTTTACATACGCTCGTTCACTCGTTTTCGATAAAGCGAGATGATACACGAGATGCGATCATAACATACTGAATATTACTCGTATCTGTTTTTTTATATTCTCTATATAATTTAAGCAATTACTTACGTTTTATTATCAATGTTATATACCTGAGTGAGGTGCCTTGGATCGTATCTGACATACAAAACTTATCTTTTAAATATTTTATCTATTATTGTTGTTTTGCAACTAAAAAGGGTTTTAATAACGGTTCTAATTATCTCTAGGAGTTCTAGGCTTCTGTTCCGCTCTAATGTACAGGCACCCTTAGGTGTGGGGTTGCGTTTTGTGATATAACTAAATGAACATAATACGCGGCGAAGTAATCGGCTAACGGTAATTGAGTTAGGTTTAATAGCAGACTTATTTTAATAATATTAAAAGGAAAATTCTTTTTTGTATAACGTCATGAAGGTCTCGAAATTAGAAATTAAGTAAATTGTGAAAGTAGAATGGACAGGGTTTCTCCTGTGGTGTAAAATGTTTGTACTTTTATATAAAGCGCGTGAAACACACGCTGAAAATAGCAACGTTTACGTTCAATATGTAGGATATTGAACAATAATTTTCACAAAATCATTGAAATTGTACCCCATGTGGATCTATAACGAATTTATTCATAATTTGACTTATGTCGTATTGCTAGAGCCGATTGCAAACGAAATCATCGCACAAATTGTAACCAATCTTGAACATAGTCGCCGGATGCAAAATAACCAGGCGAATAAAACATGTTACTTGTAGTCACGTTTCAAGACATTTCTATGAATGTCGGTAACGGCATTTTTTTATAAGTTAGAGAATGTTTCACCAACAGATGAATGGTTTGCTTGTCCCTACTTTTAAGAGTATATAGTGCTATAGAAGGACAGAAGTGAATATCTTCTTACCGGGAAATGTGTTCTCTTATTTTTGTAAAAGCTACATCAGGAAGGGTGTCTCACCGGATGCTAGAAATATACAGCAGTACAGCGATGTCATGGTGACGATGTTTTATCCCGAAGCAAAGTAGCTGCATCACTATTGTCCAGCTAATACCGACCACGTGCTATTAAAATATTGCTAGTTAATTATGGAGCATATTAACGAGAAAGTTTTATTCGGTTCGTTGTTCATAGCTTAGAGCGGAGTGTTGGTAAATCTCGTTTGACTTGTTTATGTCTTTAGTTATCCCGCCAAAGTTACGTGATTTGTTACGTTTGTGAATTTGAATAATAAATTGCGTAGGTCTACGGACGCGAATCAAATTCAACTACGGACACGGAGACTAGTAGAAAGGATCGTAGAAAGTCGATTTTAAAAAATATATTAATATATTAAGTTATTATATAACAATATAATTTATTCTGAAGCAGGGAACAAAAAAACTGAATTAATTAAACAAAAATATTTAAGTACAGTATGAATACATATTATTCCTGTAACATCATGTGCAAACATAAACAAAGTAAGACCGTATCCACAAATACATTTTTTTAGCAACTATAATAGAATATCCATTATGAAATGAACATAAAATCTCGTTACTTTAACAACTGTTCTATTAAATTCTGTCGCATTGTAGCATATATATGTTGTTGCAACTAACGAGGTCAAGTTGCCGGCTGACACCATTAAGTCGGTAATGTATTACACGTCACGGAAATTAACTAACTGTGCTAAATTCGAATATCATGTTATTCTGTAGACCCATTGTGATCATGGACCTACTTCAAGTATTGCATTTTGCAGCGATACGCCCAACATTTGCCCAAATGCATAACGCTCTCTCTAAAATATATCAATCTCAAAAATATGTCAATGTATTACACATTGATAATAAAAGTCTTTTACTTTAACCCTTTTTACTAAGACCCTTTTACTTATACTTCCCTAAACTTTATAATCTGTCACTTATCTGTTCTCTCTTAACTGATTAATAACAAGCAATTAGCAAAACATCTGGACGTCTTTCGCAAACAAGGCCCATGTTTTATGATAGACTGTCATAATCATTTATAGACTAGCGGACAAATGGACTGAGATGATGTTCGTTATCCCCAAAGCCTAAGATAAAATCTATTTCATACCAGAAATTAAATCCTAGTTGATCGAATTGAGAGTGACTTTTATGTATATTATACTTAAGGATGACTCACAGCTATAGTTAGATTTGCTAGCGCTATATTAACATTAGCACAAAAGGAAGCTGCTTCCCATCTCAGTGCATTATTTATTTCCTCATTTGCCTGCCGTGACGTCTGTCGGGAGGAGATGGAATGATGTGTAGTCCCTATACCCCTATACACTTACGGACGTCTCATAAGTTGTACAATTATTGATATAGCAATGATTTTATTATGAATCTATTCCTTGTCCTTCCTTCATTTAGGGTAACCAATGTATGGTCATTATGTATGCTTTTTATTGTATTTTCCACTTTTGTTTACTAATTAAAAAATGTGTGTTGTCAATGTGGTTGTAGTAGTTACTGGTATTTCAATTCAATTGTTTATTCGGGGAACACATAACGTTTGGCATTGTAGCCGATGTAATAGGCGTAACCGCAAGCGCTTTCGACTGCTGTTTGCTCGTTTGTTTGTTTGTTTGTCAACGTATCACAGCGTATGCACAAAGCCTGCACCTTAATTCCCTCGCTTTGCGGTGCCCGGGGTTGTATGAATAGTCTAAATTATTAATGAGATTGTTATGGAGCAATTAGTTAATGTATATATAGTTGAATATTAAGATATTTACGTGTAGTATTACGATACTTGAACGCGATAATCCACCAAGATAAAAACTTATGAAGAATTTTCTTTGTATACTAGGGAGACATTTACTTATTCCTTATCGAAATTTCATTATACTTGATGTAAATTTACATAAAATAAATTATGACGATAAACGTTTTAGATATTCTTAGCGCTTAGCAGTATCACTAAAGCTTCCAACTTTTCGTGTTGTTTACACCGGTGAAGCTGTCGGAAAACGGAAATGTTCCATACAATTGTGATACACGGCGCTAAGAGTATGTTCAGGTATACCTGAAGATTTTCTCATAAGACCAAGACAGTATATATATATTGACGCTGGAATTGTATAATTTCAGATAGGATTTACTTATTTATTTTTGAAAGATAATTGTAATTCCCAACCAAGATACATGCTCGAGATCTAGAGGTGAAGGCAGAAGCACGGATTAAAAATTGACACGACGATGACTCCACGTCTCTTATTTTTGTCTTTCACCCTCTTCGTTTATGTTTGTATTGTCTGTGTATTTATTTGGGTACTAGCTTTTACCCGCGGCTTCGCACGCGTTCGTTTCTTATTTTTATTCGCTGGAAATTCTTGAAATTTGATTCCTTGATAATAACTTCGAATTATCGGTAACATGTGTGAAAAAGTTGTTATTGTTAAAACATATAACATTACCTTGGTAACCAATATAGTAATTGCAGTTTTATGTATTTTACTATTCCTCGGGAATAGTTTATTTTCCAGATAAAAGAAATACATAAAAACGCGAGTTTATTATGAATACAACGTTGTTTAAATTTTTTAAAACGATTGATTTAAAACTTTCGAAGGTTTATAATTTTGAACAAACGAACATTAAAATTTTATACGCATTACGAATATTTAACATTTCTTGTCCTGTTATTAAAATAAAAGGTATGTAAACTACATATACTAACGTTTGGTTATCTTTAAAATAAATTCACTGTCATTTCTTTTATTTTGCTATAACATTGCACCAAAATTGAAAGCTAAAAGAAATGTAAATAAAATTTTCATCGAAGGAGTTTTGCTAGTGTAGCGGGTCGGCAATTACTTTGCGGAACTATTCGAGTCGCAGGAGGTGTTCGTGCGACGAGACAACTTTTAAATGATTTACGAGGAGTTTCGGTTTGGAGAAGGACTTCTTATCTGGCGCTCGTAAATATTTCTTTTGTCGCTCACCTGTTTTATTACGAGTTTTTAATCATCTCGGGGAGTAATGGTATCAAAGATGGCATAATAAAGTATCTATGTTTTCAAGAGATGGCACAATTATTTCGAAAGTGCCGGCTAGCGCTTTTTGCTCTAGAGTGTATAAACTATTGAAGGTTTTCTAGATGTTTTGTGAATGCCCCTTTTCTATTTACAGCGTCAGACAATGAGGAAAGTTAAGTACGACGGGTTGCGCTGCCTCTGCAATAACTACACTCTTCTATTATTCGTGATTTTATTTTTAGTAAAACGGGGTCAGGTTCTTTTATTGGACCCATTGTGTGTAACAGAGAAACGTCTACTTGGATTGACATGATATAACTACGATTTTATATTTCCCAGTGTTAAATTCTTTACTGAAAATAAATACGTATTTGTTCTATAATTGTTATTTTTAGTATTACTAATATTGTTAATAATATCACGATAGCAGTGATAGCTCAGGAGCTGGCAGCAACTTACGATGGTTGTATTCAATAGGTTTTATTAAAAGGTTTTATTTAGCCTGCCCTGTTTGTTTTGTACTAATTTCATAAAATACAAATTTAGTACTTTTTGAAGTTTAACAACAGCAAGTCTGTTGACAGAATAAGCTCATATTTGGTACACGCCTTTAGTTCTGATGATAATACAATGGAATATATTCAGTATCATTGTAAATCCAAGATGGCTGGCACAAAATTTCTGATGACATTATTTCACAACCCTCTCAAAATAGCCCATTACATTTTTTTCAAAACCCTCTTAATTTTCGTATCAAATGAAAAGGCTCGATGGACAATTTTGATAGATAATTGTATGAACTATAAATTTTGTATAACCTATTTTTATAATAAAACTTACCGTTTACCGCAAAAATGCCCAAAAAAATAATACTTTTGACCATGAATATTTTTTAAGCAGCGGTGGAATCGATGGGGATTTTAATTATTTGTAATGGTGTCCCCAAGATCTGTTCCAATTTCCAGCTCTATGTGAATCACTGCAAGCTGATAAGTCTTTTTTGACCGGACTAACTGATAATGACCGAAAATGATAACTGAGTAAACATCTTTTGATAGTTTACTTTTAAGGGCTAATAATTTAAGGGTGTCTGACAGGGGGTTGCAACTATACTGCAAGTGTCTGATAATAGACCACGTGATTTCTAATATGATTCCAAATAAAATATTTAAAAACTGAGTTTTATTCTTTAACGAATTTAAGACGCAATTTTATACACTTTTATCCTGTTATCTTTCAAACTCCTACCGTTAAGCAAACTTCATAGTTAGGGATGGTTTTTATCTGTACTAGGGACATACACAGATTACAGAGACACTTTAAGGTTTTATAAAATAAACAAGATCCGACCGTCGCGAGCTCTTGCTCTATTTATGTCTGAATAATATACGAGTTGCGGTCGCTTTATTATATTTCATTTTGTTACTGCCCAAAAGGCATTTTATACACGTGACATGATTAGGGCGGTTACTCGACGTAGTAATTTTGCGGGTTACGCGAAACAAGACTCGTCGAAATTACGAGCGCAGTTCGTTATCGCGGCAACCGCACGCGTATCCGATTCTTGTTTACTCTTTACGTTACCTCATTATCCTTGATGAGCACGATACGCAGACAGACAGCTATGTTCGTTAATTGTTTGTACCAATGTAACGATGTACTGTACGAATTTGATGACTCGATAATCGATTAAACGATACATGAACTTGTGTATTTGCGTATCGATTCTTAGCAAAACAATTTTTAAGTAATTTGATTCAGACACTATATTTGAACGTGATTTTCGATACACCTAAAATATATAAACCTAAGGTTTCATTAATTTCCAGTAAACTGCTTCATGTCTGTATTATATTACGAATATTAAGATATTATTATATATTTTTATATATTTTCATAAGGAGATGCTAAGAAATAGACTGTTATTATTATTATTCAGGTATGATTAGTATATATAAGATGGATGAAAAGCAAAAATACATTGTACGTCTTTAGTGTTAATGTCATATATGTGAATATAATATATTTATGTATATATATATACATAGGTTATATGTGATTGTATATTTTTATGACCGCAAGACTAATGTAGGTGTACATACGACATGTTGTACTGGCTGTGTACTCCGGCTGTTAATGTAAGTGGATACAGTTTACTAAGAGTTAGTTAGTAAGGCTACTGCCTTACCCGTACATAATTGTATGAAATGATCTTAAAAAGTCCAAAAACATGACTATCGATTGGATAAAATAGGCGTTACACTAATCCTATTGTGCAAAGGTTTTCAACAACTAAATCAAGGTTGATTTAGTCATTTTTTTGTTTATTATTTCGTAGCAACAATATTGTCCGATTAATAGAACGGCTCAACGATGTCACAATCTTTTAGACTCTTTATTTGTACGTTTTTCACTATAACATTCCAGTCATGGCCTTTACATTATTTAGCTTGAGAATTAGAATACCTTTTGTAGCTGCCTTGGCCGCGTGCCAACTATCGAACCGTTTTTCTCTATGGACAATCAAATCTCTGCGCTAAATTCTAATTCAACCAAGCATGAGAATTCACCATTATAAATTATTTCACTTGTATAAAGCGATTTATAAGGACTTTCAAGGCAGTTCCGAAAAAGTAAATAGCTATATTCTCCAATAATCTATTTCCGTAACATATTTGGATAAGTCTGATAAATAGAATGTGAATTATTTATGGAAAAGACTGAAATCGTCTTCTTTTACAACGCTTGCGAGATTCAACATGGAGTGACAACCCCATCTGTTGGTAAATTTTGAAATTAAATTTTATATGAATCAAATTTTAAATTAAGAATTATACAATCTGACTTTGAGTATAATGTTCAGATTGTTTTGCACTTGTATATTTACATCTACGTGCACTTATTGGGTATTGGTGCATATAACAAGACATGGCGGTTTTAGGGTATTTAAGGGATCGACCGCTGCGATTGCGGTGAAACCTCTGAAAATTGCGAATGGCAAATGAAAATAAAGCGATAGGTAACCGAACAGGTTTTTCCAGTTGAGTAACTTCGATGAATAACTCACAAATTATGTCGTTTTTTTATTAGTATAAATTTATGAATCATTAAAATATAATTTATGACCCAAAAAGGTTTCAATTAATTTAATTTCTTAAAATGATCAATTTTATTATGTTTAGTTTTGTAAGGTAATAAATAGCCCACTATTTAAAGAAAATTAAAAAATTACATAACCGTTATATTACCTGTTTTCTTTTTTTGAAATGGCATAAGCATAAAAATAAATTGTCAAAATTTATATGGAACCTAACAAAAATAAAGGTTTAAAAGACGTTATAAAATTTAATTTTTATTATACCATCTGTAAGCGAAATATGTTAAGATAACAGAACGCCCCCACGATACAGTTGCGTGGGAAATGATATCCCCACCCCCTATAAATTTATTAGAAATGTCGGGCTTCCACCCACGTTTGTTTGCGATGGCTTTAAAATAGCTTCTATAGTATTATCTGTATCGAGGCGTCTGTAACAATATTACCAGTTAATTTATTTGCGAGTGCATAAACGTTTGTTATGGCTCTACAGGGATGCGTGGGATTACGAATCGAGCCGTTACGCTGGATTTATATTTATTATTATAGAAAACGTAAATGCCTTGAGCTAATATTTTGATAACTAAACGAAAAGGCATTGGTTTTACAATACATCTACACTTTTATACGAGTATTTTAAAGATAAAAGATTTGATTGTTCTGAATTAACTCAAAACCTAGTGAGTTTGATCTATCTATCCGAGGGAAGCTGGGACGCGTTGCTAGTTAGCATGCCACGCATTTCATGAATTAGATTGGGCGTTGGAGGAAGTACTACGACTTCATGTTGATGATAAAATTAGACGACCATTTAAATCCATCATCATCATCCATCTTAGTCGGAATTTTATATAACTACGATTACTATTCAAAACACGTTACTTACCCTGATTTAAGATAAAATTGTTAGTGTCGTACCAAACCCGAGTGGCCTAAATGATATGTAACGATTTTATTTATATTGACACTATATTTAATATTATATTGAAACCGGTTAAACTGCTAGCTTTGCACATATGTTTACTTCTTTTTATTTATTTGGATAAACTAACAATAGCACATTAAAATATAACAAGAGAAACAATAGTATAAACAAAGAATTTAAAATAAATGTGCCATCAGCACCTCTTCTTCTCGAGCTTCTCTCTTCTCTCTCTCTTCAGCCAAAAGTCGTCCACTGCTGGACGTAGGCCTCCCCCATTGATCGCCACAAAGATCGGTCCCCTGCTTACCAGAGATTAATTATTCATATTAGAGACTAACATTGTTAATCGTGGTAGTAATTTTACAATTTCTTTTTTGAATTTACTTTAACGAGTGTGTATAATGTCTATGCTATTAAAATTATAATTATAGCAGTAAACAGTTTGGTATAGGGGTGAGCGTTTACCGGCGTTAGTGCGACATCGGGTCAGTGCAAATAATTTTCACTCATTAAAAGGATGAGAGCTTGTCGGGACTTTGTAACATAACCTATTATTAAGTAATTACTGTCGTACTTGTCATGGCGCAGATCATGGAGCAGCACTGCCTTGAGTTGTATACGTCTGTAGTTAAGACTAAGTAACTTGTATTTGGTTAGAAATACTAGTTAATGTTTTGTTCTTTTTTTGAGGTTGTTTCCCCTTAAAAATTGGATTTAATAATTTCGTTTGGTGCTGAATACGACAAGATGAACTCAGTTTATTTGCTTGTAGTTAAACTTTATTGTGATATGATTAGAATTTCTTAAAGTTTTAGCTTTCGTAAGAAATTATAAGCATATCGCGATATGATAGATTATTTCGCCAATACCTAAGGTAGCGTTAAACTGTACTGTGTATTAATATTCGATGTTTTTTTTTCTTCAGAAACAAAGCACGAATTAGAAGATCTCATGGCCGACATTAAGAAAACTGCCAACAAAGTGAGAGGAAAGTTAAAACGTAAGTGATTTTTTTCATCATCGATAACAATCCGCCTTATCGGTAGACGGTCGGCTGCACAAAATTCTCTTAAGCCTACGTAGTACGCTGCTTAAGGGGGCGATAAAGTACCTTATATATATAGACATTGTGTAGCCGTTTTATATCCTTCTCCCATATAATTTCACTGCGCTCTTGAAGATAAATTTAAATTGTAAAGAGCTTACATTGTTCGCTTTCACAATGTGATCTCGTTTTGTAATCCTCTTTCACTCTGCTCGATGTGATAAACCATTATTTCTTAAAGAATTCTAAGATATAAATCAAAAGGATTTTTTTTCTTATTCCAGGAATTGAGTGCTTTAGTATTGCTTTATCTTTAATGACACTAACCTGTATATTATCATTAGATTCTTAGGAGTCTTATATTTAGAATATATACAGTCATAATCATATATGTTTTAAATGACATTACGATAATTTAATATACGTTAAATTTAATTTAAACCCCTTGTATTTTTGTCTGTCATGTAGTCGTTTATAGGAACCCCCAAATTAAAAAGCGGTGTCTGTAATGAAATTAGATGTGGATTAAGTCTTCCTTTCTTGTCACATTTCTATGCTATTAAGTGTTGTTACGTATAGTTGATGTGTTCTCTTCCATCAGGCAAATGTCTCGCACGTCTATAAATTCGTTTTACGTAAAATATTACATTATGGTCATGACGATTTTTTCTGTACCAAATTAGTTTTACAAATCAATCACTATAAATAATCCACAGATATAGAGCAGAACATCGAGCAAGAGGAGCACTCGAACAAATCTTCTGCCGATCTGAGGATAAGAAAGACGCAGCACTCGACGTTGTCGCGCAAGTTCGTCGAGGTGATGACGGAGTACAACCGCACGCAGACCGACTACCGGGACCGCTGCAAGAACCGGATACTGCGCCAGCTCGAGATCACCGGTCGCGCCACCACCGACGACGAGCTCGAGGCCATGCTCGAACAGGATAATCCCGCCGTATTCACGCAAGGCGTACGTACCGACACATACCTAACTACATATATATTAGCTGACCTAGTTATTAAAAAGAAGGCAAACAAGACAGCAGGAAAAAGAAAAAGAGATGCATCTGGATACATTGCTAGCCTTTCTGTAGGAGAATGGACAATGGAAATGAGTAAGGAATAAGATGTTTTAGGATCTGCGGAAGGTGCCGCATTCACACACTCATCAAACAAAATGAGAGTATAAATACCTTCAGTTCACACCTTTATTAGAATAAAGATTAAAAAGTAAAGAATAAATATTAGGTCGAAGTATCTTCCCAGTCGGACCGGCACATTCGTGCATTAGCTGATGGTGATACTAATTCGATTACTGTTTTGGACGTAGGTTTAGAAAGACTCTGGTTCAATCTAGTAAATTGAATACTGCGACTGTTACTTATGCCGACATCAAAAGAATAACATACGACAATCTGTAATTATGCACAACAATCTTCAATAGGTAATTCACCTGTCTCCTAAAATAGTCGATCACCTGGCGGCATAATAAATCTTATGAATGAGATGAGGTGATCTCGTCACGTGAGTCGTTCATATTGTTTACAAAATAATAAAATACCCTGCTGTCGTCTGTTCTTTTCGATCGATTTTGTCGTCCTTACTTTCTAATGAAAGGGGCTGATATTTACAACTAACCAAAAGATCAAATCCACGTAATATTGAATAAAACGAAATATTCATAACATAGTTGCAAAATATCTACGTAATTATAGAACATAGATGTTATCCCTCAAAGGCCGGCAACGCATCTGCGGATCCTCGGGT
>DWTW01000648.1:0-15198 GCA_018246275.1 Papilio slateri | reverse complement strand
TACATCCCAAATATACAAACTCTTCCACCTGTTCCACTTGTTCACCGTTAACATTTATTTCAATTACTGTCTTACTTGGTTCTCTTTCAAACACCATTACTTTCGTCTTGTCGACGTTCATCTTCATACCTCAATGAGTCATCCATAACATACACCATAAATTGTACGTCCTCCACCGATGACGAAAACACGACCTTGTCATCGCTTTCAAAGCTTTCAAACAATTATCGATAAAGAGATTCACGGGGATGCCACACAGCCCCGACGCTAGTTTAGTTGACGCTAAACCAGTCTGAGTAGGCCCCATTAATCCTAATACAGGCAGTAGAATCTTTATAAAGTGACTTTAATTCATGTATTATATATACAATGGAACAATAGATTAACCTGATTGTAATTATAAACGTAGATAACTAATATTTATATATGTCAAGATTATCTTCCTTGATGCCTGCGTATTAATTGTTATCTACGGAATAATATACTTTTAATTATATATATACTTGGTACTTACATATAACACATAAGAAAACATGATTACTCGCTAACATTATTACACAGCATAATATCTATTCTCTAATATTTAAAGCGGCAAATAAATTTGCAGAGACATTTAAACCGCGTTGCTATTTCAGTGCCTCATTCTCGGTACTAAATGAGATTATCAAGGAAGTTGCGCTCTGAAATGAAGACGCTCAAGAGAAGCAAGCCCTTGTTCTTAGGAACATTTGTAACAACTTTAGCCGGAACAGACAGACGGCGTTACCGTATGTTGCATATGACGGCAATATAAGCTATTTAAACGACCCAGCGCGACGTCCCGAGAGTAATTTATAACGTGTTCTGCGTTGCATTTACTTTCCGTATAGTGCTGTTTGGAAAAGATCCGAAGGAAAGCGACAATTTTGTTCTATCATTCATTTTGTAAGACTCGTGGGAAGTCGTGTAGTCTTTGTTTGGCGCATGTAGGCATGGCCTAAAAATGTAATAATTACCGTATGTGTAGAATTTGAGATAACTTGATGATCTTTAACTAATTTTTTTGTCGATAAATCAGAAAGGCTGGGTTGTTTTGTTCATATTTCTAATTCACCGATTAATAAGTAGTTTTTCTGTTCAGTTATAGCCTAGGAATTAAATTTATATTTTCATCTGTATGAGTAGTATAAATACCATTTTTGTTACAATATAATACGCCCGTTTAAAATGCATAAAATGAATTACTATGATCCAATCAAAACGAAAACCAAAAATTTGTTTTTTTTTTAAATTACTATCGCGAACTTGAGATATTGGGAACGGGCTTATATTAATATAACTATCGATGTTTCTGTATTTGCACGCAAGACACCGGTACCCGTTGCATGCGAGTATCTGAACAATTAATCACCTGTGCAAATGCAGTAGAAATCCTGTCAGGCGCCTCCGAACGCCCGCTGCGCCTCCACAGAGCGAAGAGCATTAGACTAGTCTAATATTTACACGGACGCGAGTGCGGGCGAAGAAAGCAAAACGTTGTACTAGGAGGCCACAAGTGGTGATACTTCACTAGAGTAATCGTTATAAACAACCGCACCGGGCGTCAGTTGTTTTCTCTTTGTTTCTTTTTTTCTTTGTAGCGGACAATATTGACTTTTCTTTGTCAAATTGTTACGCGTTTTTTAGTATACTATTCAATATCGCTGTAATTTTTTCATCGTTACGACTAATTAACCTTGTTTGTAGTTAGAAATCTTTATAATTTGGCGTTAATAACTGGATTTCACTTTATAGCTTGAATTAAAAAAAAAACTATTTACGATTTGTATTCGTGTTCCTTATTAGTTTTATAATTGTGAATAGATTTGTAGCGTTTTTTAACATTTAACACATTTTAACATTTAACATTTTTCATTTGTAGCATTTGTAGTATTGTAAAATTATTTCATTAAAATTAACCCAATGTAATTGGGTTAATTTTAATGAAATAATTTTAATACGTTAAATATGGGTTTGTGTTTTTAAAAAAAATACATATTTTATGTTATATATGTAACAAGACGCAAAAATATTTTTTTGACAAATTATGTCTTAGTTTAACTCGTAAAGTGTGTGTAGTGTGTTGATAAACGATATTTACGCCATCGTTGATTTGTTAAATGAATACAATTAAATTTAAAGTAACAATGCTATCAATCCAGGGGAACAAAGATCATTTGTTTATTTTGTTTAAGAGAGAACATTGACACAATCCAAGACCATGTATTCAGTCCTCCCTTTATATTACACTGACTCTTAAGTTAATTAACAGAAAAAACAGTGTCAATAATGTAGTGTACGTCGTTTAGATATGGTACGTCGTTAACTATTTATCGAGGACCCTCCGTAGCAATGCATAAATCAATAATATCAATTTAGCTAAAACGCCTCTGGTACCTACCGTCTAAGTGCTGGCGGCATCATAAATTGAGATTAGCGAAGCGTGGTTGTACACTGTAGGCCGTGATGATTGAACGTTTTCTTTGTCAACAGGGTGATTCTCCATTCGGCAAATCCGAAGCGTATATGAAACTGGAGCAGCTCGGAGAGGGCTCCTACGCAACGGTCTACAAGGGTTATAGCAAGTATGTATATTTCTTTTTTCTTCTACTGATTTCAAGCTAAAGTTTGTTCGTCTGTTCTATTATATGCACAGATCTATCAACATAAATATATTGCGTCGGTAGTAAATTCTTCTAGGCTGTCTAGATGGTTACCATCGCAACGACCAAGTAATAATGTTATTCAATTCAATCAATAATGATACAGAAAGTGATAATTTTTCATATGCGCCTAAGTCATTCATTACGTCTAAGCTTTAACCTATGATGAATGTAATAAGGGAATTAACTTAAGCTTCTTATTAGTTATTTCATATAACAAGTTTCCGATGCCTTTAAGACTTAACCTTTAAGGGTAAATTACTGCCCTTTTGTTTCAATGGCGGTCTCAACTAAGGAGGTTAAAAAAACTCTAAATGGTGATGCCTATCCGTCCTAAAATAATGGATAGCATCTCGCATTAGTTCGTTGCCACATTTATTTCGTATATTAGCTATAAGCTCTGTAGGTAGACATACAATAGCGGAAATTTTATCATAAAAAGTTATTAAACATATTTTTGGTCGTGTTGTAAAATAAATAAAAACAATGTCATTATTTACTCCATTGCAGTCTCACTCAATAAATTTTAGTTGAAACGGTAAACATCGTTATTTCAGTCTCTTTTAAATAAATATCAAAGGGGAGAGATGTTTATTCGCAGACGGTCGATTCGATTGAATTTCTGATTCACTATACAAAGAGACGCCTTGAAGCGTGGCGGCGGATCCGCATAAGTAGCTTGCAAGGCGATATTGTGTGGAAATAACAGACCACGTCTCACAGGCGAGCTGCGAAACTACCAGCTTAATTGTACTGCTGCTCAACGAGCTGTTCACGACTGTACCGCTGCTCTATGATGCTCCATATTTATTCTTTATATTAATTTAGTAATCCCAGAAAGATGAGATAAATAATGTAAACAATCTTTGATCGTGTTTTTATTAGAAACCAAAACCATATCAATATAAAGTTACTAATAGTGCTTTGATGTTCTTAACGGCCTTTCGGAACAGTTTGAAAATCATGTTAATAACAATTGTTATTGTAAGGTTAAAAGTCACATGTTTATGTGAATCGCCAATTGCGGCAAATATATTTAAAATACCCATTGACTGTTATCGTCAATGTAACGTTTTGAACGCGTTAAAAACATTCAAGATTAAAGTTGAATTATTCCATTATGACCACATGCCTATATACAAGCGACAGCAACTCTGGAAATGTTTGTGTGACAGAAAAGACCCAAACGCTGACAAATGTAAGACAAGCTCCGTCTGTGGTTTTACAGAAGTTCAAAAACAGCGGAGATCACTTAACTTCAGGTCAACCGCTGTTTATTGCCTCTTTTACCTATGAAAATTAAATTAACCTATATAAGTATGTTCGTTTACATTATTTATCTCGTTTTGTTGACTGTAATATGCCTTGACACAAATAACTACGAGTATTTAATCTATACATAAATTTGAGTTTTCCTATATACTTAGTACGTAATAGCGTGTCACATCTTTCGCTTTCATAGTCGCCGGGCCGCTTTTACCATTGTGAGCTCTCGACGTTTCTTGATGCATCGGCTGCGTTGTGCACGATCGCTTAGGTCTCCTTTACAAAATCATTTTTCCGTAGCCCAGCTATGTAAAACAGTGTACGTCCATGCACTCGCGATCTGAGCTTGCTTTGCGTTAAAGTAAATCTTATTTCACGCGAGCTTCACGCTTAAAAGCTTTCTCAATTATATTTCTGTTCTCTTCAAAGACTTTGATATAATGTATGTTTTAAAAAGAAACAAATTTTTCGTTGTTTTTCTTAAGTGTGGTTTGAGGTTTTAAAATGAAAGGTTTACATTATACTGAATATATATAACAAAAGACGGATTATAAAAAATTGTTCTCGGTTTATAATTCGACAAGTTATTATTTCAGAAACTAAAAAATAAATTAACATGTGAACTCATGTTAATAAACATACCTGTCATTGGGTTATACGTGTAATTTAAAAAGTAAATAGATATGATTACAGTAGACGTAAGATTAAATATAACTCTTGGAATAATCCGCGGTCGTTTATCAAACGTTTGCGGGGATGTTACGTATACTAGCCGCGAAGAATGCCTCGTGTCTGCTCAACTCAAAAGCGAATTTAACATGCTGTCATTCGCCACAAAGCCGCACCACAAACTTCAAGGGGCTATGAATGCGAGAATTTGGTTAGTAGAACGGCCTCATTAACACTCAGCGACGGAGGCAATTGCCGACGCGAGCTATGAATTCTCTAAATTCTATTATCTCGCCCCCTTTCCTCTTTACGCTCACAAAGTTAGATGTCAAGTAAAGGCTAAACTCGAACTCCAATTATACAGCGAATGTTTTGACTAAGAAGTAAACTCGTGACAATAGAACATAAAAAGTTATATTTACAAGAATTTTTCGGAGAGGGACTGCTATCACTTCCCGGTTGAGAGCTTAGAACTTTTTTGTTAAACAAAAGATCAAATCTTTTTTGGTTAATTAATCATTAGCTGATTACTGGTTCAGAGGTCCGTCTTACTGTTTTGTACAATTTATCAAACATATCGTACTGATCTACTGCTTCCCATATGGTCTCAATATGATTTTCTACATCAGTAAGCGACCCAATAGAACAATCACCTACTGCCATGAGTATGGAGGTGTCCTGCGTAGTATTATTTTACAACATAAGTCAATAACTGCACTAAGACGTCCTATTAACTGAAACGCAGATTACCAGTTATATGTATATGCCAATACCCCAGTACTAGAATACCCACAATCTAACTGTCCCTATACGGTTATCCGGTAATCATTTGATTAACAAAAACCTTCATATGAATCGAACAAAATCCATTACAAGTGCCCTTAAATACTTGTAATTGAATGATTAAGGCTTTACCAACTTCACGCGATTAAAGGAAAGTTAGTGAATCGTTTGTGTCGAACCTTTACGGGCAACGATTAAGAACAGTAATTAAAGTGCGTAGCGAAATGTTTATTAATGTTTCGATTTAACTTCAATCATTTTGCTTTACTTACTTATTTCAGGTTAACCGCAAATTATTTATATCTATAGAAATAATATAATACATCTGTAATCTAAAAGCTAGTAGAAACGAACATATCAAGCAGATTTTTATTGACTCTTTGCCAATGATTGCTCTTAAGAGACCTCATCAGGCTTAAGGTGGTTGAGCGTCTTTTAATTTAGCTCAATGGCTATTTATTATATTATTGGGTAGGAGGGCAATAAACCCTTAAAAAGTTTAGCACGATAGATAAAGTAATCTAACGCAAACTACAGAGCTAAGAACCTTTTTTTATCGTAGAGGGCGGCAAACGAACACAAGTACACAAAAGTGTTACCGGGACACCGTATATTAAGTGACCGCCGTTATTCATCAACATCTACAACTATCAAAAGAATTACGGATCCCTCGAACTCCGGCGTAGACTAATAACCTACGTTGTAACCGTTGGATCGGAATGCTAAATAGTTCAGTTGAGATTTCCAACTTGCGAGGAACCAACTAAACGAGCTTCAATCGGTAGTAACAGATGGATTATTAGAACTTCTCTAGAGAGGTAATAATTTATCGGTAAAAAGTTGGTGGCTTTTTTAAAATAAAACTGAACTTTCTCCCAGACCTATATATGATCACACGGTCACATCACTAACTTCATTAATGATACTAACAGATTGAATGTTACAGTTTGATGCAGCAAGTTGTGGCGCTGAAGGAGATCAGACTGCAGGAGGACGAAGGCGCGCCCTTCACTGCCATCCGCGAGGCCTCACTCCTCAAGGAGCTCAAGCACGCCAACATTGTAACGTTACACGATATAGTGCACACGAGGGAGACGCTCACATTCGTCTTCGAGTTTGTGGTGAGTTAGTATTTGCTCTAAAAACTATTGATAATACCTGATACAAAGAAAAAATAAAAATTTATTACCCAAACAGTGAAGAAGTACATTACGGATTTTTATTTGCATCTTCGCAATAAATTTTAAATATTTAATGATTTTCAAATGTCTCAATAATTATAATCGGAAGTTCATAATGTGTAACAGATAACGGGATTTTTTTTATTAAAAAAGTCAAGCGAGCAAGCGGGAGCACCTGACATGAAGTGACAGCTACCCATAGGCATCTGCAACACAGTAATGTTGAATTGAGTTGCAGATGCGTGGCCTACCTTTAATGGGATTTAAGGAGATAAACAGGAAAAAAGATGTTTTCCTTTCCTATTCAATACCCTCCCCTATCAAGCCCCTTCTCCTTACCCTCCTTTCCTTTTTAGAAAGAAATGGAAAGGGGGAGAGGATTGGATTTGGGCCTCCGGCAACTCACTCTTCAGACGAAACTCAGTATACATCTACTTCACGCCTGCCTTCTGTGAGTTCGTGGTATTTCACCGATAGGACCGGCCCATTCGTGCAGCAGATGTCGTTGATTCACTTAAATTCTTAAGAAAACTGTCTGTTGTATTTAATGCACTGTTTATATTACTTATTGGTATTTACTGAAAACATTTACAATTCATATTAATAATTAATTGTTTAATTGTTTAGGACACGGACCTATCTCAGTACATGGAGAGGCATCCGGGCGGCCTCAATCACCACAACGTCAAGTTATTTATGTTCCAATTGCTGCGCGGCCTCTGCTACTGCCATCGAAGACGAATTCTACACAGGTAGCTAGTGCAACAGTCATGATGAAAATGTTTGTTTGCTACAAATTGCATTTTTGAGTTATTGAAAGAACTATTATTTAATAAATATTTTACGAAAATTATTCTAGTATCTTAATATGGATTTTTTATTAGAAATAAATAATAAAAATATATTTAATTCCTTCTTAATAAATTTGTCTAAAAGATCTTGATACTGAGTTACATTCCCATCATCAACACTATTTTCTTTATGCGTCATTTCTTTAAGGTTAACAGATTTATTTTTATTATGACAGGGACGTCAAACCGCAGAACCTTCTAATAAGCTGTCACGGCGAGCTGAAACTCGCGGACTTCGGGCTGGCGCGCGCCAAGTCCGTGCCGAGCCACACGTACTCGCATGAAGTCGTCACGCTCTGGTATAGACCGCCGGGTAAGTTTTACTCTAATGACTCTAATGATTAAAAGGAAATGACGAAACACATCGTAGGGAACCAAGGAAGGTGCGTGCGAAGCGAAATCTGGATCAACACAAACTGTACAATTAATATAATTGTATCAGCTTGTGTTGATCCAGATTTGATCATATGTATATCCTCAATGAATATTTGTGAAACATACCTCACTGGCACAAATGAACAAAGCTTCTTTTAAAAAATGAAATTTAAACTACAAATATAATACAGAAGTTGATTATTTTCTTGAGTTTACTCGGAGCGAGCGGTAGACTGTAAATAGTGTGCCCCGGGCGATCATTGATAACTTACGTCGACGTGACGCTTTACAGTATAGATTTAGAGCGATCACTTATCCCTAAGAAATCGTGAATCCCAACTGAGGAAAAATCGTTTTGCCTTTTACACTTAAATTATATTTAAATTAATGTGTTTTTGTATTATATTTTCGTACTTTTTTCGTTAAAGATTATATTCATAATCATTGGAAGAAAACTGAAATAAAAATAACATCGAATATGAGCTCAAAATTGCACACAAAATATAACATGGACGAAATATCACACATTTAATTAATTTATTAATAATTAAAAAGCAACAATTATAACGGTATTTCACATTTTTCTTTGCATTTAAGTTATGGGAAAAACATTCTAAATATGGTAAATATGGTAGAAATAAAGTACTCTCTTTCCACGAAAATCCGTGCGTAAGCAATTACTATAGTAATTTTATTTATTATAATTTACAATCTGACGGTCCCGGTCATTTCTAAGGAGACTTATTACTATATGCCACACTATGGCTTACTCTCGTTTATTTTCGAATTATATTTACGTATTAATTTATTACTCGATCATGAGCAAGAGTTTGTATGATATCCAAGGCAAATAATAAAGGACACGTTAGCTACACATTTTCCCCATAAAATCAATAAAAACCACCGCTAAAACTTATTTATTTATTTAGATGTGCTACTGGGCAGTACAGAGTATTCGACGTCGCTGGACATGTGGGGCGTGGGCTGCATATTCGTGGAGATGCTCTGCGGAGTGCCAACATTTCCCGGCGTGCGGGACACACATGACCAGCTTGAAAAAATATTCAAGGTTCGTTAAGATTGATAAATCTTTTTCTTTTTTTTTTCAAATGTTTTAACCGCTTTTGCCGTTTAATGAATTTAATGACTCAGCTGACGATTACTCCCGACCGTAGATTCAATTCAGGCTGGCGGCCGGCCTTAAAAACTATAGCCAAAATATGTATACAATATACACATAAGTGGGAAAAGGGCATTGAGATGATGTTTAAGAGTCCTTTACCTTCGGCTATTATCTCATCGCCTTAATTGAAAGGCGACATTGTACTTGATTATCTCTAGTATATATTTATCGGTACGTAGGTGGTAGGTACGCCAACCGAGGAGAGCTGGCCGGGCGTATCCCGTCTCCCCGGGCTACGTGAACACGTGTCCCGCTGGGGCACATCGCCGGCGCGCGCGCTGGGGGCCGCGTGGCCGCGCCTGCGCGACGCGGGCCGCGACGCCGAGCGACTGGCGGCGGCGCTACTGCAGCCAGAGCCCGCGCGCCGCCTGCCCGCGCACAGGGCGACGCACCACGCGTACTTCGCCGCCCTACCGCCCAGGCTACGAGACCTGCCAGACGGTAAATACGTAATTAAATAAAATCTCATTTTTTGTCAACTTTTGGGCTGGAAACGAGAATACTTATGGTTTCAATCACATGAATTACGAAAACTCTTAGCTCGTGTAACAACTAACATTGACAGTGTTTTTACGAGACATTAATATTCGATAATGCAATTTATCAACAATTGGAATTGCAGTATGATCATTTTTTTTTAAACATCTATCAACTACACCTGACACTGGAAATGAAAATTTAATTTAATTTTTTCCTTCGGCTTCGCATACATCTATCTATCTATGTAACGGAATCTGAATGTAATTTTCACTAACTTGTAAACGTCTAAATTGACTCGTATGGCGGATCCAGGGGCGAGGGGGCTTGAGTTCCCCCTAAAATTATCAGAATTCTTCCGTGAGGTAATGTAAACTGAACTTGTGAAATACTATTCTAAACAAATGTTTAAGCTAGCAGTACACGACATTGTTGTTTAAACTTTATAAATTTTTTGTGCTTTTTATTTTTTTACCTTGATATACGTACCCTCAGGATAGTCAAGCCACCCCTAAAATGGGGTCAAGCCCCAAATCACGATCCGCCACTGCTTGTATGACCACAAATATTATTCATAACTTTGTCTTAGCCCTCAATACCTAACTTAACTGTAAATGTAAAAAAAGATGTTATATCTCGTCTAAAGATAATTAAATCAAGTGCTGTTCTATATATCTATATTTTGTATAGTATTTTATCTGTGAAGTCAAGTATAACAAAATTCTTACCGTACGAGTCTTATTCAACACCGGTGGCCTGAAAAATACTTTGAGATAATTCCTACAACTCTAATGTTTTTGTGAAATTTTTCATAAAAATATGTACATTTTATCTTGAACGATCAAACTCTATAAAATATATGTATGTATATTTTCTATTGAATTATATTTTTTATTTAACTTGAGTTCTACTAAATAATACAAAATCAAGGATTTTATTTGTTAAACTAATGATATTACATTTAACAAAACTATTTTTTGAGACATATTCTCTACCTCATATTCTATTTGAGACAGCTTTCGTATACTTTATTAAAAGTTCTGTTAGTTTGTGAATGGCAAAACGTTATGAAGACAAAATGAAACGTTCATAATTTGCCGGATTAAAATTTCACGTATGATATGATATGTACAGATGAAATCGTATGAAATAATGAATTGCTAATTGTGTTTGCATATGAGATAACCTTGAGTTTTAATTATTTAATGAACCTAGAGGCGTTATTTTTGTAGGAAAATGCAATTTACTACAGTAATTGCATGTAATTATTATGTTATAAAAAGGCAGGCATGTCCTTTTCTTGCACGATGCTTGGCCATTACTTTCCACCATTGTTTTGTATAAATCCTATGCTGGACACAAGTACATCGGTCCACCTGGGAACGATTAGGAAGGACAACGTCCCACACTTTGTATTTTCATTTGCCTTGTTTTCGTTTTTTTAACAATAAATGTTTTGTTTCAGAGGTGTCGATCTTCACAGTGGAGGGCGTATGCCTGCACCCGGAGACGCGACACGTGGCCATAAAGTGAACTCCACCGATGCCACCGTTTAGTTGAATCTGTTACTTTTGTTCCTTTGTACGTACACGGCGCCGCGCGCGCACGTACTGATATCCAGTACGAACGCACTGACGCTAGTGCGCATGTACTGACGCGAGTGCGCACGCACTGATGCAAATGCGCACGCACGGCGCGGACCTTATTAGTTAGTACGTTTTAATTCCTATAGTTTTAATGGGGACAGTCGAAAACCGGTTGGTACGTTTCGGTGGACCAAAATTTCGTGATAGTACCATCATCTTAGTTTAAATGTATGGGCATCCAATGCCCGCCTCGGTCTTTAGTTGAACGTCATTCAGTTTGTCCATCCGTCGACTGCTTTCGACTTTAATATTATATTAGCGCTTGTTAAGCTTCTAACGTAATATCCATCCATATAATTCAATTATTCTATGGTGACAAGGTAAACTGATAGGTGTGTACGATTTTTATGTATAAATATATATATATGAACAGAGCAGTGTGCCATGTATATCTATAATTGAAGAGAATGACGACTTATTTTAAAAGATTTTTATGCTGGATATATGCTCATAATTTGGTAAAAAAAATATTAAAACGTTTATTTACACTAAGGGTTAAAACTGTGAAGCGACCTCTGACACGTGACATCACCTCGTGATTCATCCTTACCGTAGAGGAAAATACCTGAAGCTACTTCGCAATAGGCCATTCTGAATACAACGTGGCGACTCCATTGTATGGTATCGAATAGTTATCGACTCTAATCTAAATCTTATGCACACATTCCTTCCACGGTGCTCAAAAAAAATATGGTGGCATATTTTTTGAACATTTCTTATTTATTTTTGTGCACAGCCTGCATTGACTCACCGATATTGCACCGTTGACTTATTTTTGTTTTGAAAGCGAGCGATGGATCGCTACCAGTGATAGGCTACGAATTGATATGTCTTATCGAAATTAATTACCGTGAGATCTCAAATTAATGAAGTGTGGGACCGTCCTACTGTATATTGTACTTGATTAGGGAATTCGATGAATTTTAAGTAAACTATTCTAAAATTAATCTGATTGTCCAAAACATGTCAGATAGATTATAGAGTTTTAGGCGCTTGGAATCGTCCCTTAGAGCCCAAAATACGCAATTTGTTAGAGCTGAAGTGGAAGATGTTAAGTAATAACTGCATTCAATTAACGACTCTTGATATGGCGATGTCAGTACCTTCAACGCTATCATTTATCTGACGTTGTTTGTGTGGATAAAGGGTAGAGTAGGTGGAGTTAGGTTCCGTCTAGCCTAAAGACTAGTAAATTTACCAGTTTAGTGAAATTTTAGTGGTCCCTCACGTTAATAAGATTTAAAGGTGGAGTATTTAGGCGACCGGCGCATTGGCAACTTGAGATTGTTCTATTGTATACTATAGTCATGTCAAACACGTGCTGCCCGCGGTGCCATAAATCATCGGTGCACTAGGGAGAGATTCCTACGGTCACATAGATAACCGCTTATTGTTTCACATTTTTGCCTGATTTCGTACATTCTTGTGCGCGCAGGCGCATAGCATTAATATCGACGCTACACTGGTGCGTTATTGCACTTCCCATTTGCCTTGTAAGTGTGGCCTGAAAGAAAGAGACATAGGCGCATGTCCTATTCCCACATTTTATTTTGCCCCAAGGGCAGCGTGTGTTTGGCACGAGTATAGAAGGATATTTTGAATGATCCTTTGTTTCTTTATGAAATAGAAAAAACATTTAATAATAGAATTATTGTATACGTCAACACCAAATTGTGCCAATGAAATAGACAAATTCAGTAGGATGTATTTTTTAATCGAACGAGTTAGAAAATGATTTGTCATTAATATTGATGCAACATTTAATTGACCCTATTAATTATTATAAGCTACATAACTTCAATTCACTAGTAATTTTATTTTTAACTATCTCAATTGATAACAATAGGAAAACATTTAGCGATAGCTTTTTGATGTTCTAGTCCATCAGAATTTGCAGGTAACAGCACCAATTTTGACAATAAAATTACTAGTAATTTGAATGGTTGAATATGATCAAAATGAAATATGCATTTGATTTGGTTTCACAAATTTTCTTTCTTAGTAATGAAATCATCATGATTCGATATCTACTACTGCCATTGATAAAAAAAATATCTTTGTCAGTGAAATGTATCGAGTTGACAGTGTGCCTGGAAACGTTGTAGGAAGTGTAGTTCTCCTTAGCGTAGTAGCGTATACAGAGCTTTAGAGACATTTACATAAAGTTGGGGGGCGACAGACATAGGGGGCATTAAACCGGAAAGAGATTGTTATGTTTATAATAAAAACTGGTTTATAATAAAAAACTAATAAAGTCAATTTTTTTTCTGTGCATGTAAACCAAATCGAAACCATGACGTCATGTTTTATTTGATTTCTCTACTCCATTATACGACAGCGATATTTACTTTATTGCTTTTACGTTTATATGAAAGTATTAAAATTATGATTTGTATTGTTATCAGTGTCACAAAATAAGTGTCGCCTCTCGCACCCCTGGTGTAGTTAAATTGTAATTCGGTTCCAAACACCAAATTAGTATATAAAATTGTAATATTTCCGAATCGCAATACTTTAGGTGTATATGATTTGTTGATTATGACGTAAGTATAACGAATGGAGAGAAAGAAAATTCACCCGTTGAGTGAGGCACTGAGTATTAACGTACGTGTACAATTGCTAGGAGTTTACTTTATGTCGAGCATTTATGTAGTACGGGATACATTTGTAGTAACAGACGACAGTTTGCAAAGATACGAACACATAGATAGATCCATTTGAACGCATCAAATCTGTTATCACTGTACACTGCACAGTCATGAACAAAGGAATTGTAGTGAAAATTCATTAAGAAATCGACACTTGTTGAGGAATAAAAAGGGCGCGTATGCTATAGAAACTGCTAAAGCTATTCTGAAGTTATTTGTAATCAGGTAAAAATTGGTATGAACAATATTTTTCCAAAAATTCCTAATGTCATTTCGAAAGATATTATTTACCTATCAACAACGATGGGTTATGTATTTGATTTACGTTTGGTAAGATTAAACACAAATAAACTTAATTTTAATGGGCACAATGCAGCAGTTGTTCCATTGTAAAAAGTTGAAGTTATTACATTGCCCTAATCTATTGTCATGATCATGTATATAACAATGTATATAAATTTATAATGATGAGAGTACGCCGAAGTTGAAACATACCTTGATCTATCTATGTTTTTATATCTTTGATTACTCGCATTTTTTATAGCAAGAAAATGAATGGACATACGTCGTGAGGGATATATGTAAATAGGTATGAATAGTTATTGATTTCTTTTTATTGTCTTCAGTCGTATACAAGTTGCCATTGCCATTTGTATGCTTTCCGACTGGCTGGAACAACATCTGTCGAGCGGTGTCAACTGTCACTGTCACTGTCAGACGCCGCGCGTGACACAAACGTCATATGTGACAGTTGACAGTTGCCGTATTGCCGTTACACGGAAGCTTACATGAGATTGTTTTGTATCATGTTAATGTACTATTTTATGTTTTATGAACTTGATTATATTTCTTTTGTATTACCAAATTGTTCTGTCGCTGATTTTAGTTGTTATAATTTCTATAACCACACAATACGATAGATAAACAATGTGCTTTTTATTCATTTAAATAAATGTAAATACGATATTTGAACTGATAATGATAAAAAAAAAATATTTCATAAATGGATTTCGTGTTTATTTCATATCAACCTTACACCAAATACCATATTTCATCGCAGAAGGTTACTAATATTTGGACTACTGTGTCTTGACCAACAATTGTATATTAAAATTCTTTTGGAACAACAAACTAACAATAACAACTAATCAACAAACTAACAAACCTGATTATTACTTAACTTATTTTACTTAGAATGAATGCATGTGCAAGCTTCCAGTGCCAGTGTATTTTCATTTATATTGAGACAGTTTACAGTGAACATTTTACTTGCAGCCAAGTCAGCCATCATTCAATTCTGTATTTAGGGGAGTAGGCGACCTCGGCTGCGAGCCATGAATAACTTATGAAAGTCAAGGTAGCCGTGACACGAATAACTGAAGCTTTTTACACGCTCGGTGGAAGCACAGAGCGAATTGATGGCTACCTTAAACTAGGT